>PVIC010005860.1:0-17905 GCA_004025085.1 Thryonomys swinderianus
AATGGCTTCTATCAAGAAATCAACCAACAACAAATGCTGGCAGAGCTGTAGAGAGAAAGGAACCTGTCTCCACTGTTGGACACTGGGAATGCAGACTAATGCAACCGCTGGGCAAATCACTGTGGAGATTCCTTTAAAAACTTGAATGAGAGGTACAGTTTGACCTTGCTATTTCCCTGCTGTATATTCATGAAAGAATTAAAAACTTCATAACAAGTGACATATGTGCATTCGTGTTTATAACAGCACAATTTGTGATAGATAAGTCTTGGAAATAGTCCAGATGCCCAATAACTGGAGATTGGGAAAAAAAAAAAGATATGCATTTTTAATACAATAGAGTATTACTCAGCAATAAACAATGATACTTATTCTTAAATGGATGCATAAGGAGGCTATATTCATAAGTGAACTAAATAGGATGAACACGTGTACATAGAATATCACTTATCTAGAGTGAGAAGCTGAAGGAGTAAATGGCACAGAAAATGCATAATGGGTATTATGAAATAGGAAGAGAGCCTTCAACAGAGAAGGGGAATTGGGAAGGAGAAAGGTAATGCAAAAAAGGGAAAGAAAAAAAAATGGAGGTAAAAAGGAAAAAAAAATGGAAACAAATGTTATGTATATGTGGGGCAGAAAGGAGGGCAGGGAAATGAGAAAATGTAAGAATCAAGACATATCATGTAGGTTCCAGAGGGTTAGCTCAGTGGTTCTGGTGCCTGCCTCGCAAGCTCAAGCGCAAGCTCAAGGTCCTGAGTTCAGTCCCTAGTACCCACATACAATGCTGGTGTGGAGACTCACACCCACCAGCAATCAATGCCACATACCACAGTGCCAGGCGTGGTAGCTCACACCTGTAATTCCAGCACTCGGGAGGCAGAGACAGGAGGATTGCTGAGTTTGAGGCTTGCCTGGGCTACATAGTGAGCTCAGAGCTAGCCAGAACTACAAAGCGAGACCCTGTCTCAAAAAAAAAAAATAAATAAATAAATAAATAAAGACATATCATGTGGAGGTACAAATTTTCAATGATGAGTGTGAGCATATACATAAAATGTGCCAATAAACTCAATTAAAATATTTTGGAGGATATATAGTGTCTTCTATATACAGGATTATGTATGAGTTTTATCAGAGGCTAACACTTGTGGAAGACAACAGACAAAGCAGTCTGTGATCACTTTGATCCAAGACGGAAATATCTTTGTACAACACCTTGGCAGAGGAAATATATTCAGATAATACCATCAAAAAATAAGAAGAGGGAAGAGGAGGAGAGAAGTAGAAGAAAAAGAAGGAGGAGAAAGAGGAGGAGGAGGAGAAAAAAGACAACAACCAAAAAAGAAAAAAAAAAGGAATGTAAGAGTCAAGAAGCAAAGGTCAAGGAGTGGATGTACAATACAAAAGTTCACTTCCCCTTTATTGATCCATGACCTGCTTCTTCCAACTACACCCCACTTCCTAGTAGTATATTCATCAGATGTTCAACCATCTGTGTGGTTGAACTCTAATTCAGTCACCTCTCCACAAGTCACTTAATTGTCAAGTTGACAATCAAGATCAACCAGCATATAAACAGAAAGAATATGCTATGGAGGGCACATACAATGTGACAGTAAAGACAAATATAACTTATTTTAGTTTCTGACTCTTTATGTAGGATGATGGTGTAACAATAAATCCAATTATATACAATAAAATGTAAAAGCACCATTTATTTATGAGTAAAATAATTTGGACATTGCTACATTATTTGAAAAGAAAACTGAATTGTGGTTTCTTTATTTAAAAAGTCAAATTTGCTCTTTCAAAGATATTTCAAAAATACACAGTTTTAAAACATTTAAAATGATTAGCACATTCCTCCTTCATTTTGCCCCTGTTAGTACCACTTGTACTTAGTGAAAATGCAACCTGTTTCAAGGTAATTTGTGATAAGTAAGACTTCCTTAATTTTAATTTTAATCTAGTGCCAATGAGAGATCAAGTGACTAGCAGTAGGAAGTCATCATAATGCTTTTGATGTGCTTCTGAGAAGGAGCAGTATTCATGGCCTATGCAAGGCAAGACATGTCATGTTTATTGCCAGAGAAGACCTTGAGTTCTTTTTGTTCATCGTGCATATATAAAATTAGAATTTTAACTGAGGCTGTTGAGCAGTGATATAAAAATAATCAAGGGCACCACCATTCTTTGAGATAGAAGTGTCTTTGTGCTGCTATAAAAATGATATAATAAAGCAATCCAGTGTGAAACTAGAGAAGAAAAATAATGGAAAGCACAGTGGATGCAGAAGTAAGAAAGTATCTCTATGATCACAACATACAATTTTGAGGGGTGCTGTGAGCACCAGAAAAAGAACCCAAATAAGCCAACAATCAGTGGCAGTGCTGCTGTGGTTATTCTGGTACTAGCTGAGATTCTAAATGAGCAAGAGATATCACATGGGAATAAATGTCATCTGAGTATAATACTAGTCATTTGACATTTGCTCACAGAATTGTCTTCCTACAATCTTGACTGAGCAATGCTATTACTACCTTTATTTCTCCACAATGCATAGAAAATAAGCTTGGTTGCTCTTTAACATTAGAACAGCCATAATAATCTGCTGAGAACTCGCACTACTGCTTTCACTTTCCTGTAGCATCAAATTGGACAGCCAATAGGAGAGATGACACTATAAAAGGAATTGATTAATTCTCAAAAGAGGAAAAAAGAGAAAGGTTAATACAAGAAACTGTTTCTAATACTGAGTCTCCATTTGCTAAATCATATAAAAGAATCAGTATTTATAGTAACAAGTACATTTGATGGTTTTTAAAAAAAGGAAATAAAGCTTATGTATATAGCGGGTGGGGGATGACCAGGGGAATGGGAAAAATGAGAATTAAATCATGTCATATACTGGTGCAAATTCTCAGTGTTGATTGTGATCATATTGTGTAAATAAAATGCACCAATAAAATCAAAACTTTTTTTAAAAAGAAGAAAAAACATAAAAACAAAAATGTATTAATAATCAAATGAAACCTGCTGTCTTAGTTACTTTTCTCATTATTGGGACAAAACACCTAACACTAGCAAGTCAAAAGAGGAAAAATTTATTTCAGCTTGCACTTGCTAGAGATCTCAGTCCATATTTGGCTGGCTCCTAGGCCCGGTGACAGTGGCGAGGGCACTGCAGCAGGGAAACAGTCCACGAAAGAGTAGGTAGGAGCAGCAAGAGCAGCCAGCCAGCCTTCCCATTTTATCCCAAACAGGCTACAGATCTTCTGGGTGGTGTCCGGCACACCCAGGGTGGGGCTTCTGTCCTCACAAAATTCATTCAGCCACGTCCAGAACGATGCTGATTCTAATCGATAGAATAATTTAATGCCACATACTTTTATCCCTGTATCATACACCCTAGGTCCAGCCACCCCTGAAAATGCATGAAATTTGGGGGGGGGGGCATTTACATGCAAGCCATTACACTTGTCCTTGTCAAAGAGTAATTTTGGGTGAATATATGATAATACAACAATTAAATCATTGATTTAAATAAGGTGTGAAGTCGCTCTTTTTAAAAATTGTCTTGATTAATTTTTGCTTATGCAGGAAAATGGCAAGATGAATAAAAAAGTACATTCTCCAGGACTACTAAAAGGAATGACGCAGAGTAATAAAAGCAGTAAGGCGAATATCATCAAGTGTGATACTGGAATAAAATGGAAAATTAATTGCCTTGCACCTTCCCTTACTGTTCTTCTTTCTTTCTTGGACAAGCATGACCCAAACCAGTAGACTCAAAGAATAATGATTCTTGCTAAGATATTATCCTTCCTTACAACATATTTTAAAAGGCAGGGAGAACAAATTACAGACAAAATCCAGTGCCCTGGGATTTAGGTCAGTGGTACTGGGCCTGCCTAGCAACTGAAAAGTACTGAGTTCAATTTGATTCCTGGTACAAAAAAAAAAAAAAAGGACAAAATCCAAAAAGGATTTTTAGCTTGCTCAGATGGACTAAATTTCAATAAAAACTGCCATATTCTCAAGAGATGACTATCACACTCTTAATAACCTCAAAAGAATCATCAATGACTTGAATATATCTCCTAAATTAAGTCATATAAAATAAAGTGATTTTAAAATACATCATTACACAAATAATTTGAATCAAAGCAAGCCTTCAATGACTTTTGAGGAATATTTTATCCTGTAACAAAGATATCATTTCTATTTCTCTTTCTATAAAACTATTGCAGATCAACAAATAATTTTGTGTCTGCTCAGACTACTTTTTAATATATCTAATTGTCAGCACATTTCTGCATTTAGAGATAGGATCATCCAAATGCTTCTTAGACCTATGCTATGGGTATGAACTTTCGGCTTCAATTCTCTAAACTCTGGAGAGAATAAAAGATGAGGAGAGAGGTTCATACTCACACATTCAGCAACGAAGTTGACTCCAGAGGTGAGAAGAATGGAAACAGTTGTTATACCTTGGATCTCAGGCAGGTGGGTAGAAGAGGTGATGGCCCGAGGGTTGCAGCACATGGCAACACTGTGAGTAGGTGTTGATGTATTTTTAACTGTAGGGGATGGAGGAAGCAGGCTGATTTACTTCATTTGGAACTAGAAACTGGCCCTGGCAGGTGTTTTATTGCATTAAACATATGGGCTTCAAAATATCGATGACACCCCTACTGCTTTCATTTTTTAAGTCAGCCTATTAATAACACCTGACAGCTGGGTCAAAAGCATATGCTACTTAGCCTTATTGTGACATTTCAGCTCATCGGGATACCTACAGTGATTAGTCAACCTTGAGAGTTGTGATCCTGTGTCTTTTTAAATTATGATTGCTCAACAGAGTTAAACAACCTATAAATTCCAGCCAGAAAACTTTTTAAGACTGTCTATGAAGTGTAACTGAATTTACTGGCCCAAGTAGTCAAATCTTTTTATGTGTGAAGCAAAATCACCCTTTAGAATAGATGGAATGTATGGATCTATAATATTATATCTTAAGGATTGCTGGTGTGGAATGATTTTCAATATAAGTACCCTCAAGGAATGCATCTCCCCCATTATTCTCAGTTCTCAGTACCCAATTTAAAAATCTCCAAAATTGACTTTGGTGGACACAAATGCAGTTTAAGGCAGAGACGACGTAGCAAAACAAACATGAAAGAACAATGACTCTGAAGAGGATGATCGGCCGTCGGGGTAAAAGGTAACCCAAGGGCTCATGGTAGGAGCTGCCCTTTGCTCCTCTCATTTACCGCTTACGCTTTGCAGCCGATAGACAACAAGTACTGAATATGAACTGTGTAGACACAATTGCTAAGAGTTAGGATCAAACACTTGGTTACAGAAACCAGAAAAACACCCAAAGTCCTCATTCTTCTCTTAGAAATGATCTCAAAAAGAGAAAGTTCACAACAAAAGACAACTGCACTTCATGAGGGGAAATGAATCCTCTGTTTGTGGAGAAATAACCCTGAGCTCTATCTGTAGGATTCTACAAAACCAAGTAAACTCAAAATCTCAACAAGAGCAACAGAGTTTTAAAAAGCACTCTTAGGTCCCATTTATTTTTTGCTGTTGACTTTCTCTCTCAGTATCCTTTAAATGCACCTGTATGATGTGATAGTAAGACCTTGGTGAGCAGAAGATGGAGCAGAGAGACTTGATCCTGGAACAGACACTCATTTTGAGCATTGTGTCAAACACACTTCAAAAACGCCCTGCTTGACGGTGCGGGACACGCGCCTACGAGTCTCCTGTTCTAGGGCTGAAGAGCAGGCAAACCTTCACGATACGATGACATCTTTACACACAAGCCAGACTTCTCCAGGTGTCTGAAGTGAGTTTGAGGAGTGTAAAACCTTGCCACACTGACCACCAGAGTATGAGTAAAGCCAGTGATGAGATAATAAGTTTGTGAAGAAAAAAATAACAATAACCTCTTTTTTGAAGCTGCAGTTTGCATTATAGTCCAGCCCAAGTATGAGGGGATCCAGACCAAGTATCAGTAACTTGGAATCTGGGCAAAACAGTAGTTTTGGGGCACATTTTTTATATGTGTGAATTGAGTTTATTGGTACATTTTAGGGGTATGTTATGATCACATTCCTTATTGAGAATTTGTACCTGTACATATCTATCTTGATTCTTATTTTTTCCCATTCCACTGCATCTCCCTTAACCCCTCTGCCTTCTATATAGATAAGCTTTGTTTCCCTTTTTTCCTTTTTAATATCTCAGTTTTCTCTGCCTTTCTTTGCTTTCCTCTGGGCCCCTCCCCAGTCCTGCTTTCCCTCTGAATATTTTCTTCCATCTCACAGTACCTACCATATATTCTGAACCTTGATTGCTCCTTCAGTTTCTCATACTAGAGAAGTGATATGGTATTTACACATCTGTGATTTCAAACAAGTGTGTCTATTTCACTTGTTTGGCACAACACTAAGGATAACGACCATTTCTCCCTCCTGCAGCACTGGCCCTGGAGTCTTAAATCATTTTCAAACGTGCCACTAAGGGTGAGTCTGCTATATTTATTCAGTGAGTTGGAAACAAAAGTAAATGAAGCAAACTGAAACAAATGAATTCTCACTAAAAATGTATAGTTGAGCATCAGACTAGATTAATATTCTGATTGTGTGAGGAAGTAGGTTTTAAAATCTGCCATTTAACCTTACCAGCTGCAGCTTGTGCCCACAAACCTGGTATATTTGACTGAGACTTTAAATGAGTAAAAGGAAACAATCTGAACATCATTAAAAATAAAAAATAAATTGCTATATGCCAAACATTTTAACAGTGGTCCTCAGCAGTATGCATTGTGGTAACTTTTTGTTTGTTTTTGCTTCCAACCCCTTGGTCCTGTTATTTGTCAGTCAAACTTTTTGCTACCAATTGCAGAAAAACTGACTGACAGTGAGTGAAGCTGGGCTGGAATTGTGCTGCCACAGGTGGGTTTTGAGAATTCAGAGGAAAAATGTGCCCTCCTCAAGCTGAAGTCATCCCTGGGAGATGCAGAATTTGAAACACCATGTAAGTTAATAGCAACATTTTTTTCTTTCCCTCTGGCAATTGAATAGAAAAATTGGGGCCCACTCCTGAACAGAAGAAAAAGCTGCAAGGTAATTATTTCTTTTATGTTGTATTTTTTTACTTAATTCTATTTATTTTTTCCAAAACTGAGAAACCATATACTTAAATATTTGAGCCTAGGATAGTAACTGAAATGATTTTAAGCACTGAAGTTATTTTCTCTACTATTTGAACGACATGAACGCTTTCCTGTTCCTCCCTGCAAACTGCTGAGGTAGTGTAACATTTCCCAGGGTAAATCGTTAAATATGAAACGCTAACGTGGCCTCTGCCTCGGTAAAGAAGGCAGGGAGGGAAGGCGAGGGGAGCGAGGGGGCCTACGTACCGCCTCCGCGCCCAGACGGTGGCTTGTCATAGCGGTGGAAAAGGCAGAGGTTGTCAGTGTAGTAACTGTTTTATATCTGGAGATTTTGAAAGCCAAAAACACAGGCTTTTCTTTCCTCCCATTCTATTAGTGCATCAAGGTGAAGCTTTCAGAAACCAAGCCCTCCAGGGCGCCCTGTTCATCATCGCAGAATTTCCTCTATCACACCTTGACCATTTCCTTGGCACAGGAGTCACAGAAAGTATCCTATCTGTTGGAATGTGGGCGACGCGAAGGGGAGGGGCTGGAGCCCGGAGCACCCCGCCCCGTCCTGTCCGGGCTGCTCCAGCGTGGGCCTGGGGTCTCCGTCAGCTCGGAATCAGCCCTTTCGGGTTCAGGGGAGGAGAACGACTGTGCGAACAGAGCTGAGGTTAGACGCGGGCAGTTTCTTCTCAGAATGATCACATTCACAGAACCTAAAGTTTTCAAAGAAATCTTTGCATTTTGTACTCTTGACCACCGGCAATGTCTTTTGGGAAGAAGGTGGAACTTGGTGTGGAAATGTGATGAGGGGAAGGAATAAACATGATACAGAAAGAAAATAAAAGAACATGTATAAAGGGGGTGAGGAGGTGTGGGTGGGTAGGGATATGGGTAAAAATGAGAATTAACTTGTGTCATATACTGGTACAAATTCCCCAATGTTATATATGATTTTGAGATGTATATAAATTGTACCAATAAAGAATTCAATTTAAAAAAAAATAAAGAAGGTGGAATATTTTATTCAAGCCGCAGGCCCTTTGCTAGAGGACAGAGCGGAAGAAGCACCCGGTTAGGAGCTGCCAGAGCACTCTGGTTCTTGCTGCGTGCTAAACTTCAATGCGGGCTTTCCATTAGGCAGGTTTCTGAATCTTTTTCAATATACTTCCATGACAGATAAAGAAGAAAATTAAATATAAATTTTCACAGGTTTTGTTATTGAAGGGATGTAAAATACAAAAACGCTTCTCAAGGGCCGGAGATTTAGCTCAGTGGTTCCAGCGCCTGCCTAGCAAGCTCAAGGTCCCTGGTTCATAGATCCCTGGTAACCACATAAAACAATACTGGGAGTGGTATCTCATGCCCATTGGCAATCAGTACCACATACCACAGTGCCGGACGTGGTGGCTCACTCCTGTAATCCCAGCACTTGAGAGGCAGAGGCAGGAGAATTGCTGAGTTCCAGGCTTGCCTGAGCTACATAGTGAGCTCAGGGCCAATCTGAACTACAAAGCGAGACCCTGTCTCAAAAACAACAACAACAGGGGCTGGAGGATTAGCTCAGTGGTTCTGGCGCCTGCCTCGCAAGCGCAAGGTCCTGAGTTCGATCCCCAGGTAACCACATATAATGCTGGGTGTGGAGACACGCCCACCAACAATCAACACCGCATACCACAATGCTGGACGTGGTGGCTCACGCCTGTAATCCCAGCACTCAGGAGGCAGAGACAGGAGGATTGCTGAGTTCGTGGCGGCTTGCCTGGGCACCATAGTGAGCTCAGGGCCAGCCTGAACTACAACGCGAGACCCTGTCTCAAAAAGAAGAAAAAAAAAACAACAACAACAACAACAAAAAACATGCTTCTTCACAATATCTGATGCAAAATAAACATTCTAAAAATCAATAGACTTGAGTGGTAATATCACCACTTTGAAGGGAATATCATTCTCTGAACTCCCATGAGACTCCCACACTGTCTCCTTTCTTTAAAAGACCAATGTGCTGGCTGCTGGAGGAAGAAGGCTCCGTACTTCGACTTATACCACTCGTGTCCTTACTTCTTCTCCCCCTTCAGCTTCCGTCTCATCTAGTTAATTGCTCATTGTTTTCAGCTCTTGGGGCTTAGTGTTCATTTCTCAGCAATCTTCTTCAGCTCCTACAGCCCAACTAGATTCTCTTGTCATTTGCTTTTGGAGGATGACAAAGAGCTTGTTCAGACTCAACAATCTTAGTCTGTTTCTCTGTTTCATTTGTATTTCACATTAAACTCTATGAGATTAAAAGCTATATGTTTATTTGCTATCCGTCTTCTTCCTGATGGCCGGAAAGCTACTTGAGAGTTCCATGGATGTATTTGTAATTTAAAAATGAGTAAGTAAATATACGCTGTCAATTTCAACCAAACTGTCAGCCTTTTTAAAGAAACTGTGCTAACTAAAACCTGTGAAAATCACAATATTTGTCCTGCATTATCAAAGATATTTTCATAAGCATTGGTAAGATATTTCAACTTCCTACATAAGAATCTGACTGAAATACATTTTTTAAATTTTTAAATCTTTCCATTACCTTGAATGAATGGTGATTTCCCCATTCTACTGATGTACACCTTCCCACTAGAAACCTTTATTATTCATTCACTCCTTTGATTTAAAATGTTTCAGATATAATCACAATGAGATATAAACTTACTCCAGTCACTATAACATTGTCAAAAAGATAAAAGATAAGCTATAGTGAGAATATATAGAAAACAGAACACTTGTACACTTTTGGTAGGATTACAAATTAGTATAGCTATTGTGGAAAACTGTATGGAGGTTATTCAAAAATATTAAAAATAGAACTACCTGTGACCCAGAAATCTCATTACTAGTTACATGTCTATTCAAAGAGGATGAAATCTTTATGTGAAGGAGACATCTGAACTCTTGTGCCTATTATGCCACTATTCACAATAGCCAAGAAGAGAGACAATTTAACTTGTGTACAGATTAAAAAAAAAAAGCACCAACTCAAATATATGACACACATACAGCATAAAATACTATTCATCTATAAAAGAATGAAATCCAGTCATTTTTGACCATAGGGATGACTGGAAGCAATTATGTAATGTGAAATAATCCAAGCATACAAAGACAAGTCCTGAGTGATTATACTAATATGCAGAGTCTAAAAAATGTGATATCATAGAAATTGAGAATAGAATGATGCTTATCAGAGCAAGGGAAGACCAAAAGAGAGATAAATATAGGAAAAGAGTCAGTAATAAATAGTATGTTACATGAGTGGCTTGGAGTAAGAAGTACTTGTGGGCTATTGTACAAATGGCTGATTACAGATAATGATAACATATTGTGTGTGTATAAATAGATAGATAGATAGATCTGTATATATCTCTATCTATCTATCTATCTATTTAAATAAGAGAGGATTTTGGTTTTGTTTTATTTCATTTTTGAAGTTACTGGTAAATGAACCTAGGACCTTCACATTGAGCTATATCCTGATCCTCTTTTTTTTTTTTTTTTGAAACAACTTTTTACTACTTTGTAAATTACTGAGGCTGGGCTCAAACTTGTAATCCTCCTACCTCAGCCTCTCAAAATGCTAGGATTATGGGCATCTGCTTCCACACTAGAAAGGAAGAATTTTGAATGTTTCCAGCAGAAATAAATGATAAATCTTTGGCAAATGTACTCTGATTTAAACTTTATACAGTGACTATGAATATGTCAAACCATTATATAATACCTCATAAAGAAGTACAATTTTCAGTATTAGTTATAAGCAAATAAGCAAGTATGTTGATAATGATAAAAGTAAATTTAAAATGTCAAAAACAGCAGTAGCAAAATCTAGAAATGAGGTTTTTCTATGACTCATTTATTTTAGTTTCTTTGGTGATGGAACCCTAATAGACATAAAGACAGTAAAGATAAGCATAAAACAAATGGGTAATCTTAGGGATAATTTTTTAACAGGAATTGTAAAGAGTGATATCAGTCTCTTCGATGTGGGCTGAGAGGATGAAGTGAGAGCAAACTCCCTGAAGAGAACAGAGGATAAAGGGAGAAGAGGACAAGGCACCAGCCTCTGGGGACAGATCTCGGCACTCCGAGATGACTGCTGGGCCAAAGTGGGAGCTAATCAATTGGGCCGTGTGTGGCCTGGGCCAACCCATTAAAGTCAGATAGCGGTGGGCGTTTATTATCATCTGCAGAGGCTTCGTTGTTCCTGAGAAGTGACAGGCGCCAGGATGTCGAGAGGGTGAGTGGTGTAGCCCACTCGTGTCTCAGCCGTGTGCTGCAGGGGGAGTGGAGGTGTGGAGGATGCAGGAAGCGGGCAAGTACCCCAAGTCTGTGGGAGCAGTTTGGTTGGGTCACAGCACTGGCCTGGAGGTGCCGGAAATCACAGAGATGATGGACAGATCCAGACCAGATGTGGCGGAAGACAGAGTTCATCCAGGCTCTTGCACACTGGGAGTAGCGAAGAGACCATGGTGCCCTCTGTGGGGTTAAAGGTGAGCGATGGTGAGAGTCAAGCTAACAACTGCTCAGTTAGATGGACAACCATACCTAGAAGGTCAAGTTCACACAGTTTTTTTTTTTTTTTTTTTTTTTTTTTTTTTTGAGACAGGGTCTCGCTTTGTAGTTCAGGCTGGCCCTCAGCTCACTATGTAGCCCAGGCAAGCCTCGAACTCAGCAATCCTCCTGTCTCTGCCTCCCGAGTGCTGGGATTACAGGCATGAGCCACCACGCCTTGCAAGTTCACACAGTTTAAAAATAGTTTGGGAAGAGGCCCAGGATTTAGCTCAGTGGCACCATGCCTGCCTTGAAAGCATAAGGTCCTGAGTTCAAGACCCAGTACTGAGGGAAAAAAAGTCTTGGGAAGAAGTACTTCTGTTTGCTACTGGTGGGACTAAACTTTCTGCCCTATCACTATCTTATGAGAGACAAGCAAGACTGCCTCGTGTGCATGGTTTACTCTGTGTCCCTGAGCTCACCTTCCCAGAAATCCATCCCTTTCTCTTCCTCATAACCATCAGCCTTTGGCCTACTGACCATATTTTGGGGAATTTTTCATAGCACCTGATTCAAAAGTCTCCATAGCCAAAGCATACTCTGTCTCCTTTTTATCACTCATATCTACAAACAGAATAGTATCTGAGTAGATAATTACTTATTTAGTTGGTCATTTTTCATCCAAACTTACTTTATCCTAAACTCTAGAGAACATGACCCTTGTGTACTTTGAACTATTTTAATGCCTTCAGTTTCGAGAACAACACTGGTGTATAGTAGATGCTCTAGAAATAACAGAGGGGCATACTCTGCTGATAATTTCTTGTCCTGCAAGATACACAGAATTCAGGAAAATTTTTGAAAATAAAAAGATCCTAAATACTTTGGAGAAGACCTCTGATAGGCTTTACGAGCTAGTGGGGAGGCTTCAGTCTTCCCCAGAATCTGTGCAGAGATAATTAGGTGCTGATGGATGTTGGGGTGAGATAACCTTGTGCTTTAGAAGCAGTAGGTTTGCTCTGGTCTTGAGTATCACGGTGTCCTCAGGGTGGCACTAATCAGACAGCATAGCCAACATTGTAGATGGCTGCTCGGTTTCCCATGGTTAGTTACATCTCTGCTCAGTTCTGCCTCAGTGAGAAAGTTACATAACCCTTGATAGACACTTACTACTAGATTCCAAATATATGGTATAAGGACAAAAGAAAAAAAAATGCTCCCTGAAAATTTTCAAATTCATACATTAAGATTTAAAGATGGAGGATGATTTGAAGCATTTTTCCATCCAAGAATAAGTATATTTGTCTTTTATCAGTAAATATTGGTGGTAAAAATAATCCTCCTTTTAGTGCCCTTTCAAACAAACCAACCTGCCCAGTTACTGATAACCTGGGCCAGTGACATGGCACCACATTTCCCTAGCCTGGAAGTATATAAAACTTTGGATACAATGGTTTTCTTAGCCCATGAAGGCAAATATGGCACTTGCCCTTATGTTGTCCTTCTGTGAATCTGTGCTTCATTCCTACATTGACTTTATTTTTCCTATAATTGTGCTTGCTCAATTATTTACTTGAATACTTAGCATTGCTCTTCCTAAAGTAAAAAGTCTACTAGTTGATACAGTTAACATTTCTATGCTAATTTTATCTATAAGGACAATAAGAAATACATGTTCTTGTTCCATAATGAGTACTTCCTATACTCTAAATTGGTCATATTTATGGACTCTTATTAGAACTGAGAAAGTGAGTCCTGCTTTTAGCAATCTGCTATCTGGAAAATCTGAACTATCGGGGGAGTTTAAAGATGATGTGCAAATGGACCCATTCTGCAAATCATGAACACTTGGTTCTTATTCCAAGGTGCACTGAGTTTTCTTTTCACAAACTCTCACTACTGGTTATGTATTTTTCTGAATTGCAAATTTGCAGAGGGTAAAAATGAATGTCTTTGTTAAGTCTGTGTTTCTAAAGCACCAGATCTCATGCCATGCCTCTTGGCACTGAATAAATATTGATTTATGAAAACCATAAATTGGGAGATAATGATCTTCATTAATCAATGGAGAAATGATGGGGAAATTATAACTGCAGTTCAGGGACAGTGAATCAGTGAATGTTATATTTTGATAATTTCAGTATTGTTAACAGATAAGAATTTATATGCATATGTGTGTGTAGACAGGGATGTGTTTAATTCTAAGTAAAATGAAGATGAGGAAGAGATTTTTGCTTGGTGTTGAAGGTTATAGAGTTTGCTGCTGGGAAGATTCAGTAATTCACTCTTTCTAGTTTAAGTATTTTTATTTTACTACTCCTATAACACTGTGCTCATATGCAGCAGCCAGTAACACTATTGATCTTAAATGTTCACTTCACTAATAGGAAAGAGATAAAATCCAAATTAAAAAGATTAAAGCAGCAGTCATAATAAATTTTTGGCTTCTTAAAAACATTTCTTTTTGTGGATTCTCATTCATGATAATATAGTTTGATATTTATTTTTCTTTAGGCTTTGGAAAGATTTTAGAAAATATCTCAATGTCATTTCTGTTAAAACCAATCTTATAATATATTCCTTTTAATAACTTTTTGCTATTAAATATCTTCGAAGAAAAGACCACATAGTCTTCATTTCTTATGAAACTATTCCAAATGTTGCAAAAATGTGCCATACAAGGTTTTCTCATTGGTAAAAGCAACATTTTCCTATACTGTAAATGTCGATGCAAAAACCGTTTTTAACATTTACAATATAGTAGATTCATTTTTGAAAGGCTCTAAAATTGGTGTTTTGTTTGTTTCACTTTAATTTTAAGAAGATGAAAAATGTCTTCTGAAGGAAACCCAGTGACAGGCACAGACAGAACATGACTGCGCAGTGTTATTTGTCCCTAACTCAACTTGATTTTGCAGCAGCAAAACAAGTTGTTTCCCTCCAAATATAAAATTCCCAGATCATTTCCAATATCAAAATACGAATTAAGCATGAAATGCCCTGCAGATATATAAAGTTAAAAATCAATATTCTTTATCATGTTCCAAGACACCAAATTTAAAGCCACAAGAGGAAAGAGAAAGTAAATTTTTAAGAGGTTAAAAGTGTAAACACCTTCCAAAAAGATGGAAAATCTAGCAGAAATGGATAGATTCCTAGACACATATGAACTTCCAAAGCTGAATGAAGATAATATAAAAATGTAAAACAACTGGATATCAATCTGTGAAATTGAAAATATTATTAAAAAAAAAACTACCAACAAAGAAAAGCCCTGGTCCTGATGGCTTCACTACGGAAATCTACAAAACTTTTAAAGAAGAGTTAATGCCACTACTTCCCAAACTCTTTAATGAAATCAAAAGTGAAGCAGTACCCCCAAAATCATTCCTTGAAGCAACCATTACCTTGATTCCAAAGGCAGAGGAAGACCCAACCAGAAAAGAAAACTATAGGCCAATCTCTCTAATGAACATTGACACAAAAATCATCAATAAAATAAACTGGCAGAGTACAGAGAGTTATCAAGAAAACCATACACCCTGATCAAATCGGATTTATCCCAGGGATACAAGGCTGGTTTAACATATGCAAATCAATCAATGTAATACACTATATTAACAGACTCAAGGACAAAAACCATATGGTCATCTCAATAGACACAGAAAAAGCATTTGACAAAATCCAACACCCATTCATGATCAAAACCCTACAGAGAATAGGAATAAGTGGACTTTATCTCAATCTAAAACAAGCTATTTATGAGAAACCAACAGCCAGAATCTCATACTAAATGGGAAACAACTGAAACCTTTTACACTAAGATCAGGAATGAGACAAGGGTGTCCACTGTCACCACTCTTATTCAATATAGTGATAGAAACATTAGCCACAGCAATTAGGCAAGACAAAGAAATGAAAGGAATAAAGATAGGTAAGGAAGAAGTTAAACTGTCTTTATTTGGCGATGATATGATTCTCTATCTAGAGGATCTTAAAAATTCAACGAAAAGACTGTTAGACTTAATTGCCAAATTTAGTAGTGTAGCTGGATACAAGATCAATGCTAAAAAATCAACAGCCTTTGTCTACACAAACAACAGACTCACTGAAAGAGAAATTGGGGAGTCAATCCCTTTCACAATAGCAGCAATAAAAATGAAATATTTAGGAATCAATCTAACAAAGGAGGCAAAAGACCTCTACTCTGAAAACTACCGGACTCTGAAAAAGAGATAGAAGAGGATATCAGAAAATGAAAAGACATCCCTTGCTCCTGGGTAGGGAGAACCAACACTGTCAAAATGGCTATACTCCCACAACTACTATACAGATTAAATTGCAATTCTAATTGAAATTCCAACACTATACTTCACAGAGCTAGAGAAAGTAATCCAAAAATTCATCTGGAACCACAAGAGACCTAGAATAGCAAAAGCAGTTCTTAGGAACCAGGACATGGCAGGAAATATTACTATCCCCAACTTAAAACTGTACTATAAAGCCACTGTGATTAAAAACTGCATACTACTGGCAAAGTAACATGTCTGGGGACCAATGGAATACATTAGAACATTCAGAAACAACTCCAGGTAAGCCACCTTATCTTTGACAAAGGAGCCAAACATCTTCAATGGAGGAAAGACAGCCTTTTTAACAAATGGTGCTGGAAAAAAAATGGGCTTTAACCTGCCAAATACTAAGGCTAGACCTATCTCTTTCACCATGTACATAACTAAAGTCACAATGGATTTGACAGTTAAACATTAAAACAGAAACAATAAATCTGCTGGAAAACAGGTTAGTTAAAACTCTTGGAGACATTGGCTTAGGCAGAGACTATGAACAAAACCTCTATAGCATGAGAACTAGCAGAAAGAATCAACAAATGAGATCTCATCCTTCTAAAAAGCTTCAGCACAGCAAAGGAAACCACTGGTACCTCTAAAAGACAACCAACAACGTGGGAAAAAATCTTTACTAACCATTTGTCAGACAAAGAGCTACCATCTAGAATATATAAAGAACTTAAACAAATCAGTCCCTCCAAGTTTAAAGGCCCAGTTCAAAAATGGACATCTGAGGGCTGGAGGGTTAGCTCAGTGGTTCCGGCGCCTGCCTCGCAAGCGCAAGGTCCTGAGTTCAATCCCCGGAAACCACATACAATGCTGGGCCTGGAGACTCACGCCCACCAGCAATCAACACCGCATACCACAATGCCGGGCGTGGTGGCTCACGCCTGTAATCCCAGCACTCGGGAGGCAGGGACAGGAGGATTGCTGAGTTCGCGGCGGCTTGTCTGGGCACCATAGTGAGCTCAGGGCCAGCCTGAACTACAAAGCGAGACCCTGTCTCCAAAAAAAAAGCAAAAAAAAAAAAAAAAAAAAATGGACATCTGAAATGAACCAACACTTCCCAGAGGCAGAATACAAAGCAGCCAAGAATCATATGAAGAAATGTTCATTAGAGAGATGCAGATGAAAACAACACTGAGATTTTTCTCACTCCACAAAGAATGGCTGCTGTTGCAAAATCAACCAGCAATAAATGCCAGTGAGGCTGCAGGGAGAAAGGTACCCTTCTCCACTGTTGATGGGTTTGTAGACTTGTACAACCATTATGGACAGTGTGGAGATTCCTCAGAAAACTAGGATTACAGGTCCCATTTGACCCTGTTATTCTCCTGCTAGGAATATACCCAAAGGAATTCAAAGAATAATATTGTAAGGTCATATGTATACCCATGTTCATAGAAGCTCAGTTTGTGATAGCCCATCTTGGAAACAACTCAGATGTCCATCAAGTAGACGCTGGATAAAGAAGATGTGTTTTTTTTTTATAAAATGGATTATTACTCTGCCATTAAGAATGACAAGTTTCATTCATTTATGTGCAGATGGATGCATTTTGAGGACACACTAATGAATGAAATAAATAGATCAGAGATATGTGAATACCATGTATTTTATTTGGTATGAGAACCTATAGATGTAAATAAGTTTTAGAATTTAAGATAGATTTTGTAAAGTAGGAAATATTCAAAGGGAATGTGGTGGGGGAACATGATGAGGGGAAAGAATAAATATGGTTTGGAATGCAAAAATAGCATGTATATAAGGGGTGGGAGTTTTGTGTGGGTAGGGATATGGGTAAAAATGAGAATTAACTTCTGTCATCTACTAGTACAAATTCCCCAAT
>PVIC010005860.1:18005-56313 GCA_004025085.1 Thryonomys swinderianus
AAAAAAAAAAAAAAAAAAAAAAAAAAAAAAAAAAAAAAAAAAAAAAAAAAAAAAAAAAAAAAAAAAAAAAAAAAAAAAAAAAAAAAAAAAAAAAAAAAGAATTCAAATTTTTTAAAAAAGCATAAACACTAAAACCATTTCAGTTATTACTTATATCTTGATGCCAGCCTACTCTTCAGTACCAGAAATAACACAGGTAAGAAAACAAGAAGAAATAAAAACATACATAGGAAATGTTTCAAACACACTTCCTGGATATTTTGACAAATTAGCAGAAACAATGATTGAAGAGTCTACTGGAAAGATAGAAAAAGTTAATAATTTTGCTACTTACTGGAAAATGTCTGAAAAAGTCAAGATGCAGTGGCAAAGAACATTTGCAGGCTGTTTATACAAATCCCTCAAAACATTGGCTGTACTTCAGAAACATAATTTTAGTAATCCCTTGATATTAATGCCATGAATAGAAACAAATTCATCTCTAGGTTTTTGTTTCTTTAAGTAAGACAAAAATCAAATTTAAATGTATGAATAGATACATGTTACAGTATATGTATATATGTGTGTGTGTAAATAAATCTTAAGTTCTTTCACCTTTAGTCTCCTATATGTTAGAATAAAATAAAATCTGTAGCTCTGATTAGCCAGAAACTGTAGAGAGAGCACAGGTACATGAGCAGTAGCTCTCAGTTGGAACTAGAAAGGGGATAGGAGAGAGAAGGAGGTTAATGATACAGGATAAAAGAAGATTTTTTTTCCAGCCAACAGAAAGAAACAACCAAACAAAAAACAAAAACAAAACAAACAAGAACAACAAAAAACCTTGAGGTAATTCCATGCTGCCAGGGAGTAGGCTAATTTTCTGCCAGATATGAGTTCTCCTCTATGGTAGGACTGATTTCTTAGGAAACATGTATTCAACTTTCAAAGATTTGTGTCAATTCATTATTTTTTAATGTAGTGTTTTAATTTAAAATTTCAAAGTTATTCTTACAAATTCATAGTGAGGATTGACCATAAACCACAGAAACCACAAACCATTGACCATAAACTACAAATTTATACTCAAAACACAGGGCAAATTATATAATGAACATGTATGTACCTCAAACCCTCATTTATAAAATCTTAGCATTTTTCTGTAATTCTTTCAGAATGTTAAAAAGGAAATACTAAACATACTCTTGATTCATTTGTGTCAACATCCTTAACCCTAATTCCTCACTTCTTCCAGAGATGAATGTTGTTTTCAATTTAGTGTGAACATCGCCACCCAAGTTCCAATGGTTTTCCTTCACCACATTTATATCTTCATAACTTTCTTAATTATTGTCTTGTTACAGAAACAACACACCTAATATGCACAAGCTAAAAGAGGAAAAATTTGTTTTATCTCATAGTTTGTAGAGGTTTCAGTCCATAGTCAACTGATTCCAAGGCAGGACAGCATGACAGAGGGGGAATAACAGAGAACAAACAGCTCATGGCATGACAGGCAGAAGGCAGAAGTCAGCAAGCAGCAAATAGCCAGCCTGCCTTTCTCTTTATCCCATGCATCCTTTTGAGTGATGCCACTCAGATCTGTGCTATTTCCAATCAATAGACTAATTTAGCACCACACATTCTTAATCTCAGTACCACGTACCACAGATGCAACCAGTTCCACAAAGGCCCATCAGTGAGTGCATGTGGATTTTGGGGAACATCTATGTATAAGCCTTAACAATAACCTACAGTTATTGGCATTCTTTGAGCTTCAGAAGCAGATACCTAAATATATGACATTATCATTATTTGTCCTGGTAGTTCATGTATTTGTGTTCCTAATGTATGTATGTATGCATTATTTATTTATCTATGTATTATTTTTTATGAATTCATATTTTAAATTAAGAACACCCTCTCCATTTTACTAAGATAACTCAATATGATGGAATTAATATGTATTCTTCATTTTTAAGAAAACAATCTTTAAGAGTTGATGAAGCAACCATTTTTATCAGTGCCTTTTCCAGTTCTTCATTCTGATCATTTTTTTTCTGATAATTTCTCATCCAATATAGTCCCCAAAATAGTTTTCCGGAGAAACAGTAGAGAATGGTAGAATTCCTAGGGTTAGAAATGAAAGACCTGATAAGACTGGATATTACACTTGATCTTAACCAAAATGTGATCATAATGTGTATATAAAATGTGCCAATAAAATACTTTTAAAAAAAGTAATAAAAGACTGTTGAGATGTGAAACTTAGAAAACTAGGTGTTTCTTTGTCATTGCAAATCTAATATTAAATAGTTTCTAAAACCACCCTTTTCAACATTGAATAATTGAATAAAATAGCCATCCAGAAATAAGTAAATGATATGTAAGAAAGAGCCATAATCTATAGATATTATAAAGTAGGAAGAAAATATTCAAGGGATAAGAGTAACTAAGGAGGGGAAGTGGAGTAAAGAAAGGAAGATAAAGAAAAAACATGAGAAAAGAAGGAGAAAATGGAAAGAAAATCTTCATAAATACGAGGGACAAAAGAGTTGGGAGAGTGCAAGGGAATGGGGAATATCACAAAGTAAGATACATCATCTATAAGTACAAGATCCCAGTGATGAATGTCGTCATATTTTAAACCTAGAATGTACCAATAAATCAATGACGAGTAAGAAAATAAAACAAAAGCTTATTCCCACACTTAGGTGTAAACAAATTGCTCACATTAATACATTTGTTTTATGTTAATAAATACATTTCTAATTCAAATGTTTTTCTTTTCCCCATTACTTCCTGCATATACTTTTGCCCTATAATTGCCAAAATAATCTTTTCAGGATGTCAGTGGGTTCCCATCATTACTTACCTTTAAAAACTTTTTAAGTCTTCTCTTCAGCTTGAACAAACTCCAAAGCCTTCAGTGACCTAGTCCATATCCTGTTTCATATCATTTTTTTTCTCTCCCTGTCACCTGTCTTGAGTTATTGTTCTAAGCTCAGTTTATCCTCAGATGAGTCCACCTGAGGAGAAGATTCTAGAATCTTCTCCTCTTGAAGTTTGCATGGCTCCATTCTTCACATAATTTATGCTTCTGTTCATATTTTATCTTCTCATACAGAATCTTTATCAAGAATAGCTCTTTTTTTTTTTTTTTTTGCTTTTTGAGACAGGGTCTCACTTTGTTGTTCAGGCTGGCCCTGAGCTCACTATGGTGCCCGGGTAAGCCGCCGCGAACTCAGCAATCCTCCTGTCTCTGCCTCCCGAGTGCTGGGATTACAGGCGTGAGCCACCACGTCCGGCATTGTGGTATGCGGTGTTGATTGTTGGTGGGCGTGTCTCCATGCCCAGCATTATATGTGGTTACCGGGGATCGAACTCAGGACCTTACGCTTGCGAGGCAGGCGCCGGAACCACTGAGCTAACCCTCCGGCCCTCAAGAATAGCTCTTGATAAAGTGTCATCATTGTCACTTTATCTTGCATAGTTTACCTTTTCACTTATATCATTACTTGGCAATGCGATTTTTTTTTAAAACAAAGAGCTTATCTTCTTCACGGATCTAACAGCAGCACCGAGAATTAGGTTTGGAATGAAGAAGCGGCAGAATGCTCATTGAAGTAATGAATGAGGCAACTGAGGCTTAATTACTTTATTAGCACTCAGTGTGAACAATATGTTACAGAGTCATTGTGGAAATTTAAACAAGCTTAGAATTTAAATTTTTGAACAACTGTGGAAAGTAAAACAAGTGATGAAAGAAAAAAAAAGAAATATTAAATTGAAAGTAAAATGAGGGAAGTTTTTTTGGTATGTATTTATGAAAGGAAAGCCATATAAAAGCAGAAAAAAACAACACAATAAACTGGATTTCAGTTAAAGTTGAGAAATGTACTTGGAATTAGTTAAATGTGAATCATAGAGAAGATAAGGTTTGGAATTTCAACAATCATTCAATTTTCAATGTTAACCAGTATTATTTTAGCAAAACCTAAAAAATACAATGGTAAGGCACAGTTCATAAAGGTACTTTGTCCATAGCAACTAAAAGTATTTTCATCTCCAGTCCAAGGACATTTTCTTTCACTCTGGTTTGATCACTATCATGACCTCTCCTTAAATAAATTAAGAAAATCCAAAAGATTTCTGCTTTATTATTGTTTCTATATTTCTATGCAATGGCAACATGCAGATGGAACTGAGATGATTTTATAAATCTCCTTATTGTAGGTTTGTTTGGACAGTAGAATACCTGCCTCTTTTACTAATAATGCAAAGCATTTGCATGTGTTGCGTAAGACTAAGAATGTGTACTTAATGATTGTAATTTACAGTAGTAAATGGATGTTTGTGTGAAAAACCTTTAGGTTTTAATAAAAGTAGTAACAGTTCAAATAACATTCAGAGACAAACAACTAAAGAAATGTAGGATCTATTTTATAATTATACTTATTAAGTTACTAAATATATAAAGCTACAGTTTCTTTCATGTCAAGGAGTGAATATATGTGTAATTTATGTGTTTTATATATTTTTATTAGATACCTAGGAGACATTAGCAGGCATTGTGGTAAACACAAATACCTAATATATAATTACTGCTCTCAAAAAGTATCAAATTCAATACACTTTGATGCACATTTATGTAAAAACATTTGTCACAAATATTAAGTATAAGAAGCACTTAAATAAATGTTGCCGTAAAATTGTTATAATATGGAAACCAGAGCAGAATATAGTCTTTTTCAGGTTATCTGTGTTCAAGTTTAAGCTCTGCCCTTTGAATTGCTTTCCTCAGTTCTCTGAGCTCCAGAGATTTATGAACAGATTATGGAATATGCTAATTTTTGTAAATTACCTAGTGCAGCACGTGGCATGTAGGTAGTGCTCCATAAGTAACTTTATCCTCTAACCTGAGCTTCATCTAATATTCATGCAGGTTCCAACTGCTTTTTCAGTGCAAATGTGCATTGGTTTGTACATACTGGAAAATGTTTTCCTGAGTAGCTCAGGGATTCTACGTGAGGAATATTAAAAACTAAGCTTTAGTCATTTCGGGCTGATTCTATCTTTCTGTCACAGTGAACTGAAGAAGAACAACATAATCAAAGGAAATATTCTACACTAAGGCCATTTTACAACCTGTCATTAGGCACAAGTACCCAGGTTTTACTGATTCAAGTACACATTGTTCAGACCATCTATGTTAACCTCATACTGCCATTATCCTCTAATAATAGAATTTACAAGACATTTTAAGAGACCAATAAAAATGCAAGTTCCTAAGAGGGAATATATAAATTTCCTTTAAAAAACTTCATTAGCTTTGAGAAACCTACCATTGACCATGATGTTAATGGTAACTATTCCGTTCATCAACATGTTTATAATTCATGTAGCAACTAATGATTATAAAGCATCCAATGATGACAAGCAATTATAATAATTATAGACTTCCTTTTATGTGCAGAACTGCACTCAGGCTATGTATTAATAAAATAGGGCTGTAACTTAAAGTAATATTTTACATTTTTGTGCAACTGAAAATTGCACCTCCAATTTGAAGTGCAAAAAACTCTATCAGGTTTCCCTTCAGTATATCTGCCTGTCGTGTGTCTTCCTTTCAAGGGAAAAAAGATCAGAATTGACCCTGCACTGGGAGGAGGACAAGTTTGCACCTGCACCCTCGACAGAGATAGCAAGATGCTGGTGAAGCTGGAACAGTCAGTACTGAGTTCTGCAATACCGGGAGGAAAATGAAGACCAACATTTATTTAGACCCCAGTGATTAGTAGCTCATGTTTGGACATTTTTTCATTACCTAATTAATGCCATATACCTATAGGTGTACAGATGAGTGGTACTCTAGAAAAAACACTGGGAAATTTTATGTACACTTAGTAGTTTTAGAATCTTTGTTCATACAGGTACTATAACTGCATTTTTGGTTATTTATGTTTTCATCTTTAACTATAGGTTCTCTCATTATAACTACTGAAAAGAAAATAAACCCTTATTTTTAGTCAAGAGGCCAGCCCTGCTATAAGGATTATCTTCTTAATGTTTTCTTTAAAGTCATTTTCTTTACTTCTGATGGCATATTCTATTTTATTCCAAAAGTAGTTATCTCAATGTCATGGGCCCTAGAATGATTTCTGTCCTTTTAAAAGCCCATTCATTAGCCGGGCGTGATGGCTCATGCCTGTAATCCCAGCACTTGGGAGGCAGAGATAGGAGGATTGCTGAGTTCGAGGCTTGCCTGGGCTACATAATGAGCTCAGAGCCAGCTTGAACTACAAAGCGAGACCCTCTCTCAAAAAAAAAAAAAAAAAGCCCATTCATTAGCACAAGTGCTTTCCACCTTGGGAGGAGCCCTTTCATAGTGCAGCATGTGTGAAGAGACCCTGTTGGTCCCAGACAGACAGTTTGTGGCCATCTTGGTCTCACTCTTCTCTGCTTTGATCTTCCAGAACAAACACTGTTACTTGGTGGAACTGAATGAGACCTTTGTAGCATTATACTTTAGTCATCTTTCAAATGATGACTTTTCTGTGGATTTCTAGTGGCCACTAAGTAACTGTTTGGTAGACACAGAGAGAAGGAGACAAGAGCTAGATAGGAAGGCACAAAGGAGACAATGACAGTTCATCTTACTGTCCCATAGACATTTACAGTGTTTGGTGAAGTAGCTACATTTTTGGCAGAATTTATATGTATGAAGTCTGCAGGTAAAATATAAATAAGTTCTTTTGCATGTAAGCTTGATGTTTATCACATTCCCCATCCTGAGCAAGGCTTCATGTCTTTGAAAAGAAAAGTCATTTTTTTCTGTGAGACATTTAATTAGAGGAGTCATTTTTCTCTGTACTCTAAGTTTGGCATTTCATTGTATGAGACTAGGCAAGGCTAAGAGTATTGATTTTATATGACTTACACAGTTTTCCAGTAACTCCAAAGTCTGATATATTATTGTTATTTCAACTTGAGCATATATTTTGGGAGCAAATCCATATTATTTTATGGTTCTGTGGAACCAAGATACCTACATGCTTTTAAAACATTTTATCCTACACCATTTCAACATACAGTAAAATTTTACTAAAAAGGTAAAACTTATACTGTCTGTCATCTAATGGGATGAATGCATTTAATTTCATCTCAATCACATCTTTGTCACCTAACTTCAATTAGTTCCCTAAAAGCTAAAGCTACTAAAAATATGAACAAAGGGTCAGGGATTTAGCTCAGTGGTTCCAGTGTCTGCCTAGCAAGTGCAAGGTCCCAAATTCTATCCCTGGTACCATATACCACAATGCTGGGTGTGGTGACTCATGTTTGTAATCGTAGCAATTTCCTAGCACTCAGGAGGCTGTGAGTTCAAGCCTAGCCTGGGCTACCTTGTAAGTTCAGGGCCAGCCTGAACTATAAATTAAGACTCTCTCTCAAAAAACTAAACACCCCCCCCATACACACACACACACACACACACACACACACACACAAATATTTGAACACAAATATTTACTTTTTGTTTTCTTGGAATTAAGGAAACAATCTTTAAAGGGCATTTCAAATACATTTCACATTCACAAATAATGTTGGATGTGACCTTAAGAAATGTTTCAGTTCAGTGGTTTTCTTTGTGTTTATTTTAATTTCAATATATTGCTGGCTTCCCTGTCTCAAATATATCCAAGAAGATTTCAGAATCTAAAAGTTATTTATATTTTATGTATAAAGCATGTAAAATCATATAGTAAATAAAATATATGGTTCTAATTTAAATGTTTAATCATATATAATACATTTTCACTTGAGTATTTCATAATTATTATATCTATAATCATAACAAATTACTTTTTCCTTTGTGAAATACTACAGTAAGCAATGTAATTATGACATACAAACAACTTGGGCAATGACTGGAATTTTAGTTTAACTTATGACCAAAGTCTTGAGTTACCTGAATACCAGCTGCTTATTCTTCCACATAATCTCAGATACAGATTTAAACCTTAAGAAATTGTGGAAGGAACATTACAGTATCCTTTCCTGTGTGGGGTTAACTGAGAAATTCTGGGCCAATGTCTTTCAGAGGACACTGAGATCTACCTGTCTGAAGGACAGAAACTTGGAAGTCTGTGTAAAGGAACCTGAGCTTCCAGCTGACAGCTCATGTTGCAACCGCCCTCAGAAAGTAATTGAGTTCATAAGTCAAGGGTCCACTGCGCTTGTCAGTCCTGATGTAATGAAACCATTTACTGAGCTCATGGACCCTACATGAGACCCTGCTCATGGTCTGCCTCTCTCTCAGTTCTCCCAACTCTTCCACTTGCTCACCCCATCTAGTCCACATTTCTGCCTGTGTTTCCCAAAGAGACATCCACACCTCCCTGCTTGCTTTTGTATTTCCATTAACCTTCCATCCAACATATATCACCTGCTGCACATTCTCACTTGATTTAGATTTCTCTTCAAAAGGCATATATATCCATAGATGCCTCAAAGAAAGAGCCTCTTACTATTTTCTTACTATTTTTTACCCCTCTAGTGTATTATCTACCTTATTAACTAGAATGGCAGAGGGAAATAAAAAAGGGACAGATGGTTTGGTGAGATGGTTAAATGAAGATTAAGCTTTATCCTGATTGGTTTGGGAGCCAGCTAAGGGATTGGTGAAGCATACTTTGGGGTGTGTACTGGTGGATCATGAAAGTGTGCCCCTGGTGCTATGTCCGGTCCCGGCGAGGTCTGCTCTGACACTGCCCTGCTCTGCTCCCTGGCCACCATGAACCAAACGGCTCTGCTCTGCTACACACTTCTCCCATGCTGCTCCTGTCTTGGGCCCAGGTAACGATGGACTGATCCCTGGGAACCATGAGCCAAATAACACCTCTTCTTTAAGTTCTGGTATCAGGTATCTCATGTCTCTGATAAAAGGGTGACAAGTACATATACTTAATAAAAAAATGAGTATGGAGGCTCCCTGAAAGTTCACATGGACCCTAGTAATGATTACGAATCTATAAAAAGCACAGAGCAACAGAACAGCCTGCCAGAGGGCCAGGTATATGCATAACTACTTGTCGACTCAGAAATTGGCTCTTTGAAGTCACAGAGGAACACAGAAAAGACAGACAGATGGAAAACTGGTGATTAGATGAGGGTCACCACCTGGGTGACCAAACTGTAAAAAGCCAGCTCAAAAATATTTCAGTTCACTAGGTTGCAAGCAAATGCCAAACATCATCTTTTCCACTATTAGAACATATAGACTCCACTCAAGACCAAGGAAATGGTTCCAGATGGCTTGTGCAAGTGCCAGCATTTGGCTTCAGGAAAATTTCTTGAATTTTCTCCACACCCAACATTAAAATATCAGCCGAATAACATATTTACATAAACCTCTTATGTCTTCTAAAGAAGAGTGAAGGCAAAATGTTTTACAATAAAAAGGAGCACATCATCATAGCAGAAGGTAATGCCTACAAGCAAGGATTTGAAGAGCCGTAACAGTATTTACTCTTTGAAAACAAAGCAGGAAAAGTCATAGGCACAGTCTCAGAGAGGTTCAGCCCACATCCTCCAATACATTGGTTTTCCAAAGAGTGCTGTCTCTATTTACACCCCAGGAGTACAGTTTAATGTGTTTCCTGCCTTTGTGCTCTGTACCCGGCAGAGGCCTACATGGGAAGCCTTAACCAGCCCTGTTTCTGTAATTGTTACCAGGAGCAATGGTGGAAAGGCACCTCCAAAGTTTTGATTCAATATCTGATGGAAAATCCTCCCACCAGGACGTACATGCATGAGAAGGGGTTCTGATGTTCAAGAGCAGAGAAATGACACAGCTGTCAAGAGATAACCCCGAAGAAAACACATGCCTTTATGGGAAGGAGCATTCCTGCAGAAAGGTAGATGGCATGTGGGTGTCCCCTGCTTGAGAGCATACGCATCCTGCATCCATGTCACTTTGCAGCCCTGCAAAGTACACTGTGGAGAACTGTCAGAAACTTGAGTTACTTAGAGATGATTTACGAGAGTTCATGGCAAAGACTCTACAAAATCGGACAGAGTGCATGACAAATTCTACATAATTCCAGATTAATAAGTGGATTCAAACATTATTCAAGACAATTGGAAAAGAGGGACTGAGAGATGGAAACAGAGAGAGAAAGAGACAGAGAGAAAGACAGATAAACAGAGAAGGAGCGAAAAATTGTATCATCCCATTCTAAATTGACAGCAGATTTGAATGAAGGTATATGATAGTACTGGGGATGTGTTCCTGTGATGTCCTCTTCAGTATGCTTCCGAGGCCAGTGTGTCATTGCAGAGGAAGCTGAGCAAATATCCAGGAGCTCAAGTCAGTGCACACTGTGGCTGAAGTCCCCAAAGTCCTTTCTCTAATTAGCAATGCAGCAAGAAGATCACATTATCCCTTGTGCCACTCGAACTGCCCTCTGGGTTCATTTATACTCTGAGCTCTGTATCTATCTCTGAGAAGACAGAACCAGAGAATTAAGCTTTTCTCACTCATTTCCATAACTTCTGTTTTTAATCCCCACTGCTAATGAACTTTTAATGTAGATTTATCTGTTTATTCCATTCATTGTGTGTGGTTATTAACATTTTCTAGCTAATGTGTTTATTTATTCATGTTGGGGAAAAGAAACACGGACTATGTCTGGTAGAATTGGTGATTATTAGCAGCGATCTCAGTCACATTCTAGACTAATGTTAACTCAAATTGAAAATAGACTATTGTGTACAAAAATATATATTTTAAATCATGCTCTCTTCTGAATAAAGTGATTTCTAAATAATGAGGTCATATAATGTAATATATTTCAACTACCTTGAATTCAATATCTTTCTATGGATTTAGTAGTAGATATAAGTAGTCAATCTTTAAATTGAAAAAATGTACTTGTTTTCCTCAGCTTTACAAGAAATGTCTAATTTTTGACTGTTGACCTCTTTTAGAACAACACTGGCTCTGATGGGAATAATTAAATGCGTACTCGTCCATATGTAAGATAAGAACTATTACACACTGTGGAACTAAGTCAAGTACTAAATCTTCCCCACTAAATTTTGAGGAACTCACTAAATATAACCTACCTACAAACAAGTAAGCCAGGTAAACTACCTTATAGGATATAACATGGCATTGATATTACATCATTTTAAGTTGTATTGTTCTGAGTGTATAACTCCAGCCTAATTTTTTTTCTAGCTTCTCATTTTTGTAGTTGTTACAATGACAAGTTTTACAAGGCTGACTACAGCACCTACTACATCTTTCCTGATGGTCAAAGCACTTTATGTATATTTATTCATCCTAGTGTCCTAATGATAAAGAGACAAAATCATGTGATGCAAATAAGATATTTGTATAAACTAACTGCTATTATTTCCAGTGACTATTTTAGTTTCTTCTCTGTGTTATATATGTGGCCATCACTTGAAGACAGTGAATACTGTCAAATTACTGATCAAATATTTCCCAAAAGTATAAAGACAAGAATTTTTCCATGAGCAAAGGAATATGACAATCAATCCTATCAATACCTGACAATAGATTTTTCTCAGTTTTGAATATCTCTTAGTATCTATTTAATTCCTGGTATATATGAGGTGATATGTTATAAGTGTACTTTTCACCTGCCTATGAGATGTACTTCTTGCCTTTGGCAGTGCAGTTTAGAAGTTTCTCTTATCCAATTTCTTCTTCATCACTATGTACCTCTGTGCTTATCTGACTTGATTTGACAAAAGGGATGTTGTTATCCTCATGCAAACAAAGTCTTGAAATGGCTTCATCAGATATCTTTCCTTTTTGTGCCAGAAGAATATATTCTAGATTAGCTCCAGGAGTACATCACCACACACTACTAGCCCCAAATACTAACAATTCAATGGGACTCATGTTTATCAATGAGACTTTAATGTCGATCATTATATTATGCAGCTCAGTTTTCTAAGGCTCATTGTTATGCAGAAATAGTGATGATCCTGAGAGATATGGGCAGCAGATCTAGTCCAGAGGTGAGCTATGGCATAGGGGCGATGATGCAGAGTTGGTAACTCACAACTGAGAAGAAGCAAAGAAAGAGAAACTCCCCATGATTATTAGTTGGTTGTGTCAACTGGGATAAGAAAAGCTTAACTAAATTGTCCCAGCACAGCTCTGGGAGTGGAAGGCTCATCATCAAGAAGGTTATCTCCAAAATGGTTATAAAAGGGAAATGAAGAAGAAAAGAGATTGTTTTCATTTCTTTGAAGGAGCTCCTGTGTTTCTTGCACCTTGGACGTCCTCTCCTGGCTTCTAGCCTGGACCCTTCAACCCCTGATAGGGACCCGCATGGGCAGCACCCTGAGTGCAGGCCTTCACTGGATCCTGCCGACCCCGCTGAGCAGACAGCCCTTCCTTCTTCCACACCGGACTCTCTAGGTGACCACTGCAAGTCAGTCTTGCCAGTTCCTATATATTTGGACATCTTGGACTGAATTTGTTTCCCCAGTAAACACTGACTTGGCCACTCCTCCCCTTCTAGGTTTAGCTGCTACTGGGAAGGAGATTTTTCTAACTCCAATATTCAAATGTTGACCTCCTTTTACTGTGTAAGGTTCTTTCTTACATTTTATGCTATTCGTTTATTTACTACAGTTCATAATTACATTTATTTTCTTGTTTGCATCTTAACTCTTTCTCTGAGGAAAGGAAATAGATATGTCATTATTTTTCTGCTTTTTTACAGGGATTACAGTGAAAGTGAACACTCACATAAGAGTCAGTTTTAAGAAGTGGGTTTATATTCCATTGACTGTACTTAGACCCATAGAGAAAACTATACGGTCACTCCACATTTAACCAGTCCACTCATAATAAAATTTGTGTCTCTGAAGAAAAGCCTTTGGTGCTTTTTCCACCTTGAACATTCTAGTATTTCATTTTTGTGAAGTAAACATACGCCATAGAATTTTGATATATTGGTAATCCCAAGCCAGGGTTCTGAAAGGTGGTCAGATTTTTTTTCTCATCACATTTTTCCTGGAACCTATCATTTTGGTGTTTTCTAGATCACTGATTTTTAAAAAAAAACTGATTTATGGTAGGGATATATTCACATTCATCAAGTTCTGGTTACAACTGGTGCATTTGAATACTGTCTTTATTTTTTCTCAGCTTGACACATTACTCAGTTTTCTCATGCCGTTGGATAGCGTGCACCATCCTATGATTTATTTCTTCCAAACCATTTGGCCTTAACAACATATTCAAAAAATATAGGAAAATACTAGGATTTTTTTTACATTATTATTCCATCTACCTTTTAGGCAGAGTATAACCACTTTTAAAAATTACTAACTATAAGCATAAATTCCTACAAAACATGTAGCTATACAAATGCACATAATATTTACACTAATTTTATAGCATGGTAAATAACCCTACATAAAGATTAGCCAGTTTCTATATGTTTATAATCAGCCCACCTCTACTCAAAGTACTGGTTTTGCTTTTGATATTTGACATTTGTTTTTTTAATGAGTTACTTTCTTTTTAAATCAGTTTTTATAAGAAAGTTAATAAGCCCCATGATTCAAATTATATGACACAGACTACAGAGTAAAAAATGTGCATTAGTTATTCTGTAATTTACATTCAAAATTGGAAAGATAATTTGCTAACAGCTCATAATAAATCCTGAGCTAAAAGAAACATTTGTCAACTTTCTCTCTCCCTTTCTGTCCATGATGTGCAGATGTTCTGTTTGAAACTTGTCACATTTTCATACTTTCTCTATACTGGTTTCTTCCTTTGATTTCTTTCCAAACAAGAAAATTTAAAAAATCAATTTAAAATTCATACATACAAAATGAATTTAGTGAAATGGATTTCTTTTTACTCTCTTCATACATTTCCCATACTTTCATTTCCCAGTAAATATATTTTCAAGGTTTAATCTGCTTAAAATGACTAATCATTGGGAATATCACTCATAAACTTCAGTTTATCTCCTAAAACTAAATACTACCATTACTGACACAACCTGACATTCTTTACACATTTATACATCCATCATATCCCATGTTGAACTAGGAATCACTCTTCTAAATCTTCTTTATCACAGTTTTTTTTTTATTCCTTTCTAAAATACACATACCAGTACGCATCGGGAGTTTAAATATTTATAGTCATTAGAATTCTGCTGCCAATTTTTTGCTGAGTCTTTCAGATTCTCATCATCATACAAGTTGTCATTACTCTAGTGCATTAACTGTTAATTCAAGCATTGTAATAGCTCATTCTATCTTTACACTTAAAATCCATTTTATATCTACCATGTGGATGAGGATTATAAAGACCAAGTCTGTTCATATCTTTTGCTTATTCAGACTTCTAAGTGCTGCTTGTTTTGCATGAAATCAGTTGCAAATTCCATCTGGAGCATAAGACATTCCATTCCTTAGGCATCTAATCTATTTTTTTGTTTTTCTCAGTCTGACTCATAAACTCTTCATTTCTTCCTCTGCATATTTCAAACACACCTGATAAGTTTAAAGAGTTTGACACTTGCAAAATAACTTAGATTTCAGATTTCACTGTCATGCCCAAGGGAATATATTAATTGAGGTGATGGGAGTCATATCTACTTATTGATGGAGTGGATAGAAAAGGAAAATCACATTTCCAGGTTCCTACACTTTCCACCTCTTGCTCAAGGGAAGATAGTTGTGTGCCAGATGTCCCTTCTGGAGTCTGTGTGGCTGGCAAATCCTGTGCAGCTATTGATAATTTTTAGTTCAGTACATCACAAGAGTTTTCTACACAACGAGCCATCTTGACATATATTTGCTTAGCTCAACAACCACGTATTTGGCTGGCGAGCCTGTAGGATGGGAATTTGGACTGAGTTCAGCTGAGCATTCTGCTCTAAGCAATTTCAAGTTCAGTGATGAGCTGAATCATCTAGGAACCCTGACGGCAAGACGTTTCCTGCCTACACATTTCCATCTTTCTTCAGGATTAAACAACTCCACCTGCAGCAGCAGATCCATATGCAGAGAAGGCAGAGAGTGTGGAACAGATACCTCAGCTCCTAGGCTCTGAATTGCCAGGACACAGCTAGCTTAGTGTTCAGAGCAGGAAGTGTGTGTGTGTGTGTGTGTGTGTGTGTGTGTGTGTGTGTGTGTATGTTTGAAGTACTGGGTAGTGAACCCAGGCTCTAGTCATTAAGCTTTAATCCCAGTCTTTTTTTATTTTGTTATTCTAAGTCAGAGTTTTGCTATTTTGCTAACTAACCTGGGCTAAGTACAACCTTGAGATCTTCCTCCTTAGACTCCCAGAATGTTAAAATTTATAGACATGTGTTTTTATGACACAGGAGGTTTAAAGTCACACTATAAATAGATGTGTGCTACTTATCATATGAGCTCTTTAGAACACTGTTTCAATACCTTCAGACAAATAAGCGGTGCATATTAGCTTCCCTGACTCCGGCTGGGGCTTGTCCCAAACAGATTTCCTGCCTCAGCTGTGGCCCTTAGAAGCGGACCAGATGCGCCTGTTTTGATGCTCATCTCAGGAACATGAATGGTGTTCCTGCAATTGGCTTGGTTACTGCCTACTCTTTTTCAGAGTGAACAGCATTTAATTAACTAGTTTATTTAAAAATTCACCCTGCTTTCTATAGTTCTTGAACAAATGACTAAAGCCAAATGTTTTTAGAAGAAAGAACTCATAAAATGATGTCTGATATCTAGCTACAAAAACCAATGTAAGGGAGAAAAGAATGTTTTATTATTATATAAACTACCAAAATATAGAACACTGTTGAGCTAAATTTACCTTTACATCATCTATTTTAACAACCTAATAAACAAAACAGTTTTTATTTTCTTTACAAAATCTTAGGAATCTGATTTCCCATATACATATATGTGTATCTCTAGAATCCTTTTTTCTCCACCCACAATATATAATTATCACTATCTCTATTTTTCAGAAAAATCTCCAGTATTTATGAGGATGGGGAGTTGTACCTCTGCTTTAAAGGTGTACACTGAAGAAGGGGCTACAACTTTATTCTGGTCCAGGAAGATAACAGTGTTTCTCAAATTCTGGAATTTTACTTTCAGCCTGACAGCAACCATTAAGTAGGCAGTGGATGAATAAGGCAGCTTTTGAAAAATTAGGCTCCAATGGGGAGAGGAAAAAGTCATTTCAGGGACTCTGTAAAAATGCATTGACCAATGAAATGAAATATACAAATAAGATCTGACTTTGGCTGGAGGAGGAGAAATGACCTAAGAATAGAAAAACAAATAAGTACTTTATATTTTGGATTTGGTTAATAGTAGGAAGTTTTGGTTAATACTAGGAAGTTATTGGCATGTTGCATTGTAACAATTTATGATAAAGAAGAAAGACCATCAAGCACAATTTTTTTTATTACTCCAAAATACAGACACTACCTGAGAACCTACACTGAATCAACTGAGGGCACAATCATGTTCTAATCAATGCTTGGAGGGAGAGAAGCCTTCAGTGGAAAATGATGCCAGGGAAATGTATAGGAGGGATTACTTTAGATTTTTAGTTAGATATTTTATTTAAATAAATGATTATGAATTCTTAAGACTATTGAGGACATTTTCACAATTTTTATTTCATTGATAAAAATATCTAGATGCTGTCAATAAGGTGGTCAGTAATTCTAAAGAATTACTGTTTTGCCAGAACTGGAGATACAGGATCAATATGTCATTTCAAGTAAGTGTTCATTGTCCATTTGTTATCAATTTTGATAAAAGCTTCTGATGCTAGGCCCCCTTCAATTTTTTTTTTTTTTGAGACAGGATCTCACTTTGTAATTCAGACTGGCCCTAAAATCACTCTAGCCCAGGAAAGCCTCAAACTCAGTAATCCTCCTGCCTCTGGCTCCCAAATGCTGGGATTACAGGCGTGGCCACCATGCTTGGCATTGTGGTGTGTGGTACTGATTGCTGGTGGGCGTGAGTCACCACGTCCGGTATTGTGATATGTGATTACCAGGACCTTGAGCTTGCTAGACAGGCAAGAGGAAATGCCCCCTCCTCCACTTTTGAGACAGAGTGAGACTTCTCTGGTGTTAAGCAGGCAGCAACTGAGTCAGAGACTGATGTAGACCCTTGATTCTTCTGACCAAGAAGACCTCCACTAATAGCTCCTCTGTGTTTAAGATCTCTTTTTTGAACTGGTAATCATTAACATGTAATTGCTAGTGTTTGATTATTTTCTCTGCCAATTCTTCTTCTTTACAATTTTACAATAAGAATTTTTGTCTTAATAAACTTTTCACTCTTAATTCTCCTCAAAATCCACTGTTCAAAAAATACAAGAAGTGGACATTTTTATGCAATTTTGCTGTATCTATATGCTTCAGATAAGCTAGCTTGACTGACATATTTGTGTCCTCTGTGAGTAGTTACCTCATGAATCACCACCTTACTAAATGCTGCAGTTTGATTGCTTATGGCATTTAAACAGCAAGTTATGCTGTGAATACTTTGTACTATCCAAAAGATTCACCTGATGGTTTGGGAGAGTACAAGAAAAATGTTATAAGGATATTTGAAAAACCGCACCTGAGGTAAATGAATAGATCCTTGATTAGCATAGAAACAACAAAACTATAATTATTCAAACTCAGATATAATCCGAATCTTCATTCTTGTTATCAAATCTCATCTGTACATCTGGTATTTCTTTTCTTAAGCAAATGTTGAAATTTCTTCCTGTTTCCATTGTTTTTTTCAGGATATGATCCCATTACTGTCTTTATACTATGAACAGCAGAAAAGAGAAATGATGGATTATGTGATTGATGCTCAACAAAGTGAAATAGGAATGGTAACCACAAAGTACTGTATGTCTCAAAATAAAGCAAACAGGAGCAGAATATTTTGTTCAGTGACAATGGCAGCATGGCAGAGTGAAAAGTGAGGAATAAGACAGCACTTATCGAAAAGTACAAGACTAAAATTCACAAGACCTGATTGAATCAGGATAAGATCTTTTTATCATTTATAAAAAAGTGAACTTTCAGGCCAGAGATTTAGCTCAGTGGTTCCGGTGCCTGCCTAGCAAGCGCAAGGACCCTGTTTCGATCCCTGGTAACTACATACCACAATGCAGGGCGTGGTGGCTCATGCCTGTAATCCCAGCACTCAGGAGACAGAGGCAGGATAACTGCTGAGTTGGAGGTTTGCCTGGGCTGCATAGTGAGCTCGGGACCAGCCTGAACTACAAAGAGAGACCCTGTCTCAAAAAAAAAAAAAAAAGTGAACATTCATTAGAAATGATGCTGTCTGTTTTTCATGTTTTGACTTGATAAAAGTGGATATAGTTTAACCTTGTTCTCTTATAATTATTTTGTACAGTGCAGAGATAGAATCCACATTTTAATGGGGTGCTATAATGTTAATGTGTCTTACAGGTTACAGTTACAACATCCCATAGATTAACTGGTTTATAAGTAGTGTAAATTTATTAATTAATTTTTAAAACTTTGCTTCCAAGATCAGATGAGACCTACATACAGGATGGTATGGCTGTAGACTATTCTTTTTAGAAACTGTAAATCTGGGATTACAGCATCAGCACAGTCAAGTTCCATAAAAGTCTCTCTGTCTGTGTATGATCATCTTCTACACCCTTACATGGTTGAAAGGAGAGCAAGACGGGTCTCTGGGGTCTTTTTATGAACCACAATCCCATTCATGACAGCTCATGTTTGCGACTTAGTTATTTATCAAATATTACTTGTGATAGTATACCAAATATATGAATTTGAATGTGATAGTATACCAATATATGAATTTGAGAAGAGTGGATAAAAACATTCAGTCCATTGTTAAACGGTAGAAATATTATCAAGAATGTTGGAATCAGCATGTGCTTAAACAACTAAGGCTTTGACTGCCCAAAATGGCTGACCATATATATATATATATATATATATATATATATATATATATGTTGTGTGTGTGTATATGTGTGTAGTATATATACACACATACATATATATGGAAGGACCATTTATTCATGCATCCACATCTACCCCTCTAGCCAACAACCAAGCATTCACTCATTGGATCACTATCCACCCATCTTTATATCCAATAACATTCACACACAGTTTCATCCATTTCAGTACTTCCGCACATCATGAGTTCTATATGCATAAACATTTCCAGTTCAGAGTTGGGACTTTAAGAAGGTGGCTAGACCATAAGTGTGCCATACACATCAGTGGCTTAATCCATTAACGAGTTCATCACTTCATGTGCTGCCAGGAGGTGGGACTTGGTTGGAAGTGGTGGGTCACTGAGGATATGACCTGGAAAGGTGTATCCTCCTTGTGGTCTCTTCCATGGTCTTTCTGCTTCCTCACTGCCATAAGTCAAGGAGATTTCCCTACTATATTCTTTTTTTTGTGCTATTTTTTTTTTTATCTTGGAGCAAGCTTACTGTGGACTGAATCTTCTAAAATCATGAACCAAATTAGTCTTCTCCTTTTTGAAGTTATAGATGTCAGTTCTCTTGTTCTGTTGATGGGAAAATGACAAATAACAACAACAACAACAACAACAAAAAGGTAACAGAAAAGTGGAGCTGTTGCTATGACTATAACCTAGTCTTGGTTTCCAAGTCTTTCAACTGGTTTGTGGAAAAATTTTGAAAGGCATGGAGGTACAGACTCAAGAATACCTAGAATGCTATAGGCAGAACCTAATGGGTGGCTCTTGACAATCTCAGAAGATCAGAAGGATGATAGAAATGTAGGCAGTAAACTGTAGTCTTAGCAGGTTTCAGCTGGAAATTAGGACTCTATTATAAAATGTACTAGAGGCAATAGATACTGCCGAGTAATATTTCCTCATATTGTTCATATACTAACATTTTATGAGTCTAAATCTAAACATGGCAGACTAATTCTAGTGGAGAAAATATCAAGACAACTTGTTTGTGCTGTCACGTGGGTATTTCAGGTTTTTTTGTTGTTGTTTCAGACCTACAGTAAGAGTCTAGAGTACAATCAAAGCTAAATAACCTGAATATTTTAAGGTTTAGATAGAAAAGATGTAGGTGTAACTGTAAGCCAAAAATGTATGTTTGCTAAACAGAGTTGCACAATTACAAATAAAACAATATTCAAACAAGGTGAGTATTTCAAACCTGTACAATAAAAGATGTGTCTTGAAGATATCTCAGATAAACCACTTTCAGGTACAGAAGAGGATAAATCCTTTTGAAAGACTTTGTCTGGAAAGAGTTCCAGCATCCCTGAGGTCAGCCTAGGGAAGTATATCCCTGAGTTCATCCATCCAGGAACTCAGAAGCTGCTGGAGGATCCAGTTAGTGCTCAACTTGGTGGTGGACTTTAGCAGCATCCTTATGGTGCTAGTTCTGGAGGCATGAAAATTCAAGAATTGTGGGACATAGAGTGTTCCACTTAGACTTCACAACAAGGCCTGGGAGGCAAGACAGTGTGCTTCTGAGATGGTAGTATGTGAAGCTATGAGAATACAGCCAGTGTCACTGTGGAGAGTCCAGGGCGTTGGAGATACCAGGAATACAGAATATCTGCTAAGAGAAGCCACAGGCAGAATGTGGAGCTTATCCAAGAGGGAAGCCATATGGGCTGCACCTAGTGAAACAGTAGTGGAGGAACCTCTCGAACTGTCTGGAGCACACATAATGCAACACCATGGCCTGGGTGCTGGGTGTGTGCTAGAAGATTTAATATTTGTCCTGCTGTATTTCTGTCTCATTGAGATTTGACTGATTTCTGTCTTTATGCCTCCCTTTTCCAACTGGAATGCTTACACTGAACCATTGTACATTGGAAACATTTTTTTTTTTTTTTGCAAGAGCTCACACAGCCAAGACCTGGCCTTGAGTCTGAAAAGAGGTTTTGCGTGTGGAGTACTCAACAATGCTGAAACTATTAAGATTTTGGCAAAGCTCAATAATGGACTAACTGAATTTTATGTAATGAGATAGACATGAGCATTTTGGAGGCCAGGGCAGAATGTTATTGTTTAGATATATTGTGTCAGAGTTTTGTACCAGTGATGAGAAAGTGACTAACACAATAACTGCTCTTCATATAAGTTCCAGAGAATCAGGGCTTTTTCTTTTTTTTCTTTTTTTTTTCTTTTTGAGACAGGGTCTCGCTTTGTAGTTCAGGCTGGCCCTGAGCTCACTGTGGTGCCCAGGCAAGCCGCCGTGAACTCAGCAATCCTCCTGTCTCTGCCTCCCAAGTGCTGGGATTACAGGCGTGAACCACCACGTCTGGCATTGTGGTATGCTGCGTTGATTGTTGGTGGGTGTGTCTCCATGCCCAGCATTATATGTAGTCACCAGGGATCGAACTCAGGTCCTTGCGCTTGCGAGGCCAGCGCCGGAACCACTGAGCTAACCCTCTGGCCCACAGGGCTTTTTCTTAATGAGCCTAAATTTTAGTTTATCTAATGGTACTGGCTAGACTGGTCATACTAACATCAAAATAGAATAACTCCAGGATTCATTTTGCTTCTTTAAAATGAAAGCAATATTGTGTTCCATTTTTAATATCTCCTAAGGAATTACAGATGTATGAGAAAATTTATAATTACCAAATAGTCTATAATCTCAGCAGATAAATTTATAAGACAGTTCACATAATCATATGATAGAAAATTCCAGCAGAGCTCTTTCATGAAGAGGGTGTTTAGTACTAGCACCTTATTTAAGTCTCTTAAGAATTATCTATCTCCCTTAAAAATCATCACAAATTAGACCTCAATTTAAGTTGATAAAGTAAATAGATTAGCCTTCTAAACTTTTTATTTATTTATTTATTTGCTTGCTTGCTTTTTGAGATAGGGTCACACTTTGTAGTTCAAACTGATCCTGAATTCACTACGTAGGTCAGGCTAGCCTCAAATTCACAGCACTTCTCATGCTTCCGCCTCCCAAGTGCTGAGATTATAGGCATGAGCCACCACACCCAGCATCGTGATACGTGTTTACCAGGGATTGCACTCAGGACCTTGCATTTGCCAGGCAGATGCTGGAACCACTGAGCTAAATCCCTGGCGCAGCCTTCTAAACTTTACAACTTCATTCATAATGTATTTCTGAGAATATTGTATTCTTGAAATTCTTCCCTGAATATTTGAAAATATCCATTTTAGCTAGCACAGAAGTAGTACACATTAGGACTGGATAACATATATGTGGCCACACACATTCTAAAATGAACCATGGAACGATCCAATCTGGGATTTTGTGTAGAATAAATATATGTGTTCAAAAGGAGCTAAAATTGCTCTACATCGTGCTTTGCTATTTAAGAACATATCTGACATATGGACATATAATCTAATACAAGAAGTGCCACAACTACCCATGTTGTATTTTAAGACCACTTTTACAGACAGGATTATAATTCCAAAGCACCCATGATTTTAGATCCATGGGTTTATTACAAAATGTTAGTGAAGGAAAAGTCACATTTTAAATTCAGTTAAGTTACATAGTCTTTAAATACCTTAATAGTAACAAAAATGCCAATGATTTATCAGTATATGTTTGACTTCATATAGTATCAATATGAGTCAATAGCTCTATGAATCAAAAATTAGTTACAGTTATTAAAATGAGTTCACAGTTAAGATAAATAAGGACCTAGTATTTATAGATCAATGGATGTCCTTGACTTTATGAATGATCTCTGTTCAATTACAAGAAGTATGGATCTTAAATACTTCATCTTTGTGTGTAAACAGATTTTTTTACATATCATCTATTCACGTTTTAAAATATTCAAGATATTTTTAAAGATGTTTCTACTGTTTAACAACCAATGTTGTCTTGCTGAAATCTACAAGAGAAGATGTATCAAACTTGGCACATCTTTCCTGCCACACACTGAACTGGATATAATAATAACTACATCCCATCTCAGTGAAAGAAATGTTTATAAAGGGAAACTGGCCCATGCTGAATCAATTCCCATAAAAGTGACTTCTATAAAAATAGATGATATGCATTCATATAAGTCTTGTGACAATCTTCAAAATGTCATCTCTGTTTCAGATCTAGCTGTCAAATAGAGCAGAAAAGCTCTGTTGTTCTCCATCCCCATCATAATTATAGCACTGAAATCTATAGGATATTTAGCATTTCAGGTGTAGGACCTTTATTAATGTCTCTTTGGCATTTTACTTAATGCATGAACAGCTTTTTTTTATTTTTTTTTTTTTTGAGACAGGGTCTCGTTTTGTAGTTTGGGCTGGCTCTGAGCTCACTATGTAGCCCAGGCAAGCCTCAAACTCAGCAATCCTCCTGTCTCTGCCTCCCTCATGCTGGGATTATAGGCATGAGCCACCATGCCTGGTACTGTGGTATGTGGCATTGATTGCTGTTGGGTGTGAGTCTTCACGCCCAGCATTGTATGTGGTTACCGGGGATTGAACTCAGGACCTTGCTCTTGCGAGGCAGGCGCCGGAACCACTGAGCCAACCCTCCGGCCCATGAACAGCTTTTATAAATTCAAGTAGTGATGCTGAAAAAATTGATCTTGCATGTTAAGAACAGAAATTAAATAAATAAGATCATGTCTTAAATACATATAATAATGTTTAATTCTAAGAGTCAAAAAGCTTCCATTCATAGGTTAATTTAAGCTAAACATCTAACTTTATATTCATGAAAATAGAGTCACATTATGAAAAATGCAGTCTGGCTTACAAAGACAACAACTGAAGAAAAGTGAGATAATTATTTCAATATACTGTTGAAGAAAAGTAGTCAGAATGGGAGGAGGATCAAATTTAGGTACTTTTTCTTTGTAATATAAGTTGAATACTACTCAATGGATCAATTCAATTGGAAGTGCACCCAGATATAAATGTCTTCAATTTAAGGTTATCATTAATTTTATGACATAATTAAAACAGTACCATTAGAGGAACAGGCAAGTCTGGACAAATATTTTGTTAGGCTGTCCTAGTTGATATTTTATGGGGGTATAAGCTAAGGAGAACACAGGTAACTGTGGTACATGAAACCTTTACTTACCACACCTACACTCCCTTGCTGTGTTCTCTCTGTTGAGAGTTGCTTCCAGCTTTCTGCTGGCAGGCTTCTGATAACCTTGCATATTTAATTGTAATTGAGAGTCGAGTGATTTGGACAGGACATGAATTTTAATTAGCTATCAAATGAGTAGGGAGGTTGTTGTCTAGATTTCTTCCTTTGTACTAATTAACTGGGTGTCATGGGTCAAGATCCTGTTTCCAGAGTCCATTGAAGACATTCATTTCAAGTATTTATTTACATCTACTTACAAGCACAAGATTCTGAGTTCATTTTATATTTTACTGTAGGCCATAACAAAACAATTATGGTCATGTACAGGCATTGTCATGAAATTAGTAATAAAAGCAATATGAATATTCAAAAATATGCATGGCTTCTTTTGCAGTCCTTATGGGGCTATAAAAGTAAACTTTTTTTTTTTTTAATCTTAAAGCAGCTGGGCATGGTGGCTCATGCCTGTAATCCCAGCACTTGGGAGGCGGAGGCTGGAGGATTGCTGAGTTCGGAGGTTAGTCTGGGCTACATAGTGAGCTTAGGGCCAGCCTGAACTACAAAGCAAGACCTTGTCTCAAAACAAAACAAAATCTTAAAGCAAGTAAGAAATCTGTAGGTAATAAATATACCTTAATCATATCTAAGAAAACATTACAGTAGAATAAAGGGCAAACAATTTAAGATTTGAGAATTGGAAGTAAATAGAAAAAAAAAAGAATGTAGAACTGAGACAATCTTCTAAATACTGAAATAATTTTGTGTCAAATTATCTGAAGTAAGAAGATTTAGGTGAAAATGATTTTAATGTTACTTTGTGTGTGCAAGTAGAGAACTGTGTCGATAGTTTCTCACATAGTAGTTGCTATAGTTTGTGTGTTAAATGCTTCTCAGGCACCCATGTGTTGGAACTTTTGTTTCCAGGCAGTCATTGTCCAGAGTGGATTTAGACACCTTAAGAGACAGGGCCTGGCCCATCAGTAGAGGACTCTGAAGGGACAGCAGTGCTTCCTCGCCGCTCTCCGGCTTTCAGACCATGAAGTGAGCACTTTTGTGCTGCCACATACTTCACACTATTGCCACTGGGCACCAAGTGATGGGTTCACAGGTTAATGGACTGAAACCTCTGAAATTGCATGTCAAATAAAAAAGTGTATCTTTATAAATTAATAATCTCAGTTGTTTTCATCTTGATGAAAAGCAGACTAACAGTGGTCTTGCAAATAACTTTAAAAATCATAAAACTACATGTATTTTATTAGTCTACTAAGTTTGTTTTGGTTCCATTTATGTTTACTAAACACCTAGTGAACTTCCTCATAGCTTCCACATATAGCAATCTCAGCAAAATGTGTGAGATCGAGGTCCTTGAAAGAAAGGGAAAATATATTTGGGGCCAGCTGTGAAAGCACAGTTTTTAAATGTAAACACATAATTCTGAGTGTCTCTATGTTGTGCATCAAAGAGAAGGTGCCTGCTAGATAAGTAGCTGGATACCGAGTTTCACAATTGATACTGACTTGTCCCTGTAAAAATATACCTGGGTGAATGTGATTTGTGTGTGTGAAAGGGTGTTTTTTTTTAGCCTGCCCTTATCTGTTACAATTCATTTATTTACAAATGTTTTCAGAGAGTTACTACAGCTACATGGCTTAAATATTTGATTTTTATGATAATCTTTGCAATTTCCAGAGACATATGTTTTTGCTTCTAGTTTAATATTTTGGCCAAATGATGTAGCACTTTCAGGAACTTCTGCCTAACCCTTCTTATAATCATGTTTACTCCATAAATCAATAAATACAGGTCAAGCTTTTGCCAAACGTTATATACATGCATCTCAGCTGTGTACTGAGTGGATTGAAATAACTACTTTGTGATTCTCAAATATACTAGATTCTTGACTACACTAGATGAGCTGATGTTATTCCCTATTTGATCTTCTTAAAACTCTACTAATTGTGAGCATTACCATGTCTGGGTATCCAACTATTCTCATGATAACTGTATTCAGTGACCTTCACAAGTTCTGATGGCTTTCTTTTCTACTGTAACGTTAGTCTAGCAATTGCTGAAAATCACAGAAAATACTGGAGGAACATATTTCCTTCCTCATAATATTTGGCTTTACTTTCAATTATTGGTTCCTAGTACTATGGACTTGCAGTTAGATAGGTACTAATGAATGTTTTCCATTGATGTGAATTATTTCAATTTACTTGCTGCCTTGATTTTTTTTCTTTTTTGAGACAGGGTCTTGCTTTGTATTCAGACTGGCCCTCAGCTTACTATGTAGCCCAGGCAAGCCTTGAACTCAGCAATCCTCCTGCCTCTGCCTCCTGAGTGCTGAGATTACAGGCATGAGCCACCACTCCCAGCATTGTGGGGTGTGGTACTAATTGCTGATGGGCATGAGTCACCACGCTCAAGCTCAATAACATATCATTGTATGTTGTTACCAGATCAAACCAAGGACCTTATGCTTGCTAGGCAGGTGGCGGAACCACTAAGCTAAATCTCCGGCCCTGTCTTGATTTTTTTTTTTTTAGTTGAGTGACCAAGTAATAATGTATGAGGCCGCACATCAACTTTGCTACATTCAAACTCAAACTCAAACTCTCAGATACTGTCACAGACATGAGACACTTTGTCTGCTACTTCAACTTTGGCTACCTAACAATAATTATATCCACCTTTCTTCTATTGGGTATAGTGCCAAAACTTCATATCTGTCATTCTAAAATCTTCCCAATCCCACTGACAGGTCTGTGAAAAGATACTCTCTTTTGACTTCACATAAACACATTCCATGCAATAGCATCTAATATGCAATAGACCCCATACCTCTTCAACCTTCATATCCCCAATCCTGTGCTAAGTAAGTGCAAGAATTCCCACTTCAGTTTTTCAGGTCAGTCTTTTTTTTTTTTCCCCCCAGCATATAGGACCTATTATAACAATGTGAAATAACTAGGTCCATATGCCTTTGCCTTGATGTTGAACAGATTTTCATTCATTCATTCATCCATGGTGCCCCAGCATCTGCCTCCTCTACTCCTGAGTATGTTCTCCCTCAAACTAGCCATGTTGGCAGTTCCTCCTGGAGCACGGCTGTCTGTCCGTACCTGACCTGGAGTCTTGGTGGGATGTGGTGACCATGAGGACAGATTGCAGGAGAATAAACACTGATGCTGCACAGGCCATTGGCCTCAAGTGCAGCCTTTGTAGAGCCATCATACGTTTCATGCCTGAAGTGATTTTTTCTCTCATCAGTTTGAAGGATTTAGAAAAGTTTAGCAGTTTGAAATGCTTACTTGCTCCCCTAAATACCCTTTTTCCAGTTCTTTTTGTCTGCTAACACTGACTTCTATAGATAAAGCTAAGGCTCTACCAGAACCCTATGTTTTAGCTCTACCCCCTTTAAAATAAAATCTGAGGCCTTTTGGCATAGAAGGGCAGAAACTCTTAATGTGGGAACTCTTTAAATGCTTCCATTTGGCCCCCTGAATTACAGACTCTGTCTTGCATTGTCTCTTCGTCTTTCTGTGTATTTCATTTGTAGAAATAATCATAATTCAACACCAGCAAGCCTCTTAGTACTTGTGAGCATACCATACTTTATGAAGAAGTTACTCCATTTTTCATAAACAAAGGGCTACTTATAATATTTGATTTGAGAGTTACTCTTGTTAGAATTGTTTTCTGATTCTATTCTTTGAGAAGCCACTTTTAATTCTCAAAACAGGGTCTGAGGGCTGGGGATTTAACTCAGTGGTTCCAGAATTTTCCCAGCAAGTGCAAGGTCCCAATTTCAATCACCCATAACCACATACCACCATGTCAGGTGTGATGGTTCATGTTTATAATCCCAGCACTCGGAGAGAGGAGAATTGGGGGTCAGCCTGAACTACAAAGCGAGACCCCCTTCCTTAAACAAAACATAGTCTGAGATAGTGCATATAGTTTTCTATGGAATAATGATTTGGCGAATAGGTGTGGAAACTGGGATAGTAGAAAAGACACACAACTAAATTTTATCAAATTGGTCATTGCTATGTGAAACTTGCCTTGTTCCTCAGAGACTTTCAAGAAGAGAAAGGATGAAGTACAAGATGGAATGAGGTCACTTTAAAATTGGCTGATGTCTCTAGCCTATATTGACTCCTCACATTTCCAGACTGTATATCCTTAAGTGCCAGGTGGGTTACTGTGGGCATCTTTATCTTTACATGACCTCTGCCCATTCCATTATTTTCAGAAAGACAATCTGTGTTAAAACACATTGTATGACCCAATTTGACATAAAAACAGCTATTTTGTTAAAAAGCTCCATTTGTGTCCTGTAACCTCCCTGTAAACCCAGAACTTGTCTCCTTGGGAACTGTCCACCCAACTGATATGTGTAGCCCCAGACTGTATGTTTTAAAATGTATTATTCTATAGTAACCAGTGATCTAATCATTGCTGTTGGCTTTTGTAATTGCTTTCCTCTGCACTTTAACAATGGAATGATCTAATCACTTCTGCATGGAAACCTCTTGGTAACAGGTTGGGTAGGCGATAGTAGATTTTGGCTTTAAATACTGTGTGTTAGTCTAAATGGACATCTTCTTCCAGATGGAAGAACGACCCTCAGCTGAGTAATAAAGCTCTTGGTTGGACATTAAGGTCATGTCATGTCCTGAGAGACTGTCTCAGTGGGACTTGGGCATAACATTGGAGGCTCCAGCAAGATATCTCTTAGCTGACTGTTGGAGCCATACTGCCACTCGGGCCATCTGTACTAAACCTGACTCTGGGGAAGGCCAGCCCGAGGCCCAGGTATGGTGACCACAGATGGAGGTGTGCAGGTTTTCATCCTGCCACCAAGCGCTTTATCAGGGAAAAGCCTCTAGAGGTAAAGACCTTGTGGTCTTTTGGTCATGACAGAGTGGACAAGAGGAGGTCAGATGTGACATAACACTCCTCTGTCCAGGGGTCTCACTGTGACAGCATGAGTCACCCACTGTTTAGAGTGACACTGGGAAGTTCGAGTCCCTTTTGTGGTCACTCAGGTAACATTTGTCTGGTGCTGTGTTTATCTTATTAGTCTTGTGTTCAGTGTTTCTTTGTCTCTGGTAAAAGGCCTGGTTTGCTGGTGTGGGGCCAGGTGTGGAATGTGAATACCGAATGGACCACTTCTGTAAGTTGGTGGCCCATGATTATTTCTCTCCCCAAAGGTCTTCTAAGCCTTCTGCTTCCCCCAGAGAAGGTCAGCCATGGGGAAGATTTGTGTCACTCTCTAATCTCTGTCTTTAGCCTGTTTTACTGTAAGAAAGAGATCACATCCTCCAGGAAACCACAGAGGCAGCTCTGAGTCCTGGGAGAGAGTCTTCTGCTGCTGCTGCCAGCTGCAGAGAAGGAGCACCTGCTGCCTACTGCAGAGAAGGGGCGCCTGCTGCCCACTGTACTACTGCCCACCCCCAGCTTTGAGCCGAGGGTGGTCACCGTTTAAAGGCCTCCTGCCCACAACCTAACCCAACAGGGACCCAAACATCAACCACAGAAAGAGAGAATGAAACACATACCACCAGGGACTTTTGGGGAAAGACTCATACAGGTGAGTTTAAGGTGAGGGCAGATCTATAGGAAAAAAAAAATGGAGTTTCCCAAAGCATTCTTGCAGAGGCTTTCAAAAGCCGACTGGGTCACATTGACCTAAAAGCTCCAAAAACCTGGCTACTGTAAATTTGGCTTTTTGTTTTCCAGTCGTACCCAGATTTAAAAAAAAAAAAAAAAAGCTAAAGTTCCAGGGAAAGAATACGTCTGAGTTCTTGGGTGTAGGCCAAAAGGTGTTTAATAATATAGATACTCTAAAAAAGCTATTGCCAAACACAAAACAAACAAAACCACCCCTTGAAAAACAGGTAACCACTGCTGCCTTGGAAAGACATAAGACTGGGAGCTCAAAAAGGTAACAAGAAGCGGCCCCCGCGATGCCAGTCTCACAGCCTTGCGCTGCCCCCCAGCCCAACTGAGCCCGTGTGCGCACCTGCTGCACAGTGCATACTCAGTGGCGCCGAGCTGGGCACCGCCGAGGAGGGAGCGCGTGAGCTCCACTCGGTGCCAGGTGCGCCACACCAGCACACGGGGCGCCATGGGGGACAGCACTTAGCACCGCGGCCCCGCCTTCCCTGGGCCTGCTCAAGCGCGCTGGAACACAGAGAGCGGCAACGTCCAGCCGCCCAGGCTGCTGCGCCCACCCCCGAGTCCGGCCAAGCAGCTGGGGCTGCTCTTGGCTGTGTTGACATCTGTTGCTTTATCCATCACCAACCGTTGCTCCAGCGACCGGAACCAGATATGCAAGAACTAAGGACAAGTTTTCCCATACTGAGTCTACCAGTTAAATGCCTCCTCCCAGAGGTGACAGTGCTTGACTAAAATGTGTGTTCACTGATTTGAACAAAACTGTGGTGCACAGTTAAAGTAAGTCTATCAGTAATGCTGATTTTATTGTTCCATAAAACTATGTATCAGTTATAAGTGCTGAAGCAGCCTCACCAAAAATGAATACAGACCCTGTGGCTAACCTCCTGGGCTGCTAGGGTGTGTTCCGGGCTCGACTTTTCAAAAATCCTGTGTGCGGATCAAGTCACCAGACAAATGACATAAGAACCAGGGGGGCCTATAAACATTTGTTGCAGGTACCAGGAAAATCTCAATTGAGAGGTAACCAGCCAGAAAAGCATTAGAAACTGGACTTCACTGAGGTAAAATAAAGTAAAAATCAGTATAAGTACTTGCTTGTTTTTGTAGACACCTTTTCAGGGTGGGTAAAAGTCGACTCTACCCAACCAGAGACCGCTACTGTAAGTGTTGCTCCAGGAGCTTGTCCCTAGATTTGGCCTCCCTCGTTACCAGGGGTCTGACGATGGCCTGGCCTTCATGGCTCAAATATCCAAATTGTTGGGAAAGGCCTTGAACATGAAGCAAGAATTACACTGTGCCTATTGCCTACAAAGTTCAGGGCAAATAAAGAAAATAAATAGAAGCTTAAAAAAAAAACCGATTTAAAAACTGGCAGTAAGTGGCTTGGTTGATTCCCTCTTGCCTTGTTACAAATCAAGCACACTACCTTAAAGTTATATATAGGGGAACAAAATGAGGGGAAAGAATAAATATGATTTGGAAATTAAAAAATAGCATGTATCTAAGGGGTGGGGTTGGGTGTGGGTAGTGATATGGGTAAAAATGGGAATTAACTTCTGTTATATAGTGGTACAAATTCCCCAGGGCTCAGTGTGTTTGGAAACTGTATAAAATGTACCAGTAAAGATTTCATTTTTAATTGAATTCTTTATCGGTGCAATTTATATACATCTCACAATCACATGGAACATTTGGGGAATTTGTACCAATATATGACATGGTCAATTCTCATTTTTACCCATATCCCCACCCACCCCATACCTCCCCACCCCGTATATACATGCTCTTTTATTTTCTTCAGAATAATATTTATCCTTCCCCTCATTACATCCCCACAACTAATTTCCCTTGGAAATTTCCCATTCTATAAAGACTATTATACTTTCTAATGCTCATTTGCATCTACAGGTGCTCATATCAACGAGAAGATCTGGTATTTACCTATCTGTGATCTATTAGTTTCACTCATTAGTGTGTCCTCCAGGTGTATCCATTTGCACAGAAATGAATCAATCTTGTCATTCTTTATGGCAGAATAGTACTCCTTTTTATTAAAAAAAAAAACCACACATCTTTTTTATCCACTCTCCAGTTGATGGGCATTTGGGTTGTTTCTAAGACTTGACCATCACAAATTGAGCTGCTATGAACAAGGGTGTACATCTGTCTTTCCAATGTGATTTTAAAAATTCTTTTGGGTATAATCCTATCAGGGGGATAGCAGGGTCAAATGGGACCCCTAGTCCTAGTTTTCTGAGAAATCTCCACACAGATCTCCACAATGGTGGCACAAGTCTGCAATCCCACCAACAGTGGAGAAGGGTTCCTTTCTCCCCACAGCCTCACCAGCATTTATTGTTGGTTGATTTTGTAATTGTGGCCATTTTTTGTGGAGTGAGATGAAATCTCAGTGTTGTTTTCATTTGCATCTCTCAAATGACCAGTGATGTTGAACATTTCATCATATGTTTCTTAGCTGCTTTGACTTCTGCTTCTGAGAAGTGTCTGTTCATTTCAGTTGCCCATTTTTGAATTGGGTCTTTAAACTTGGGGAGGCTGATCTGTTTAAGTTCTTTATATATTGTAGATAAAAGCCCTTTGTCTGATAAACTGTTAGTAAAGATATTTTTCCATGTTATTGGTTGTCTTTTAGCAGTGTCAGTGACTTCTTTTGCTGTGCAAAAACTTTTCAGTAGGATAAGATCCCATTTGTTGACTCTTTCTGCTAGTTCTTGTGCTATAGAAGTTTTATTCATAAAGTCTCTGCCTAAGCCAATGTCTTCAAGAGTTTTACCTAACCTGTTTTCCAGCAGGCTTATTGTATCTGTTTTAATGTTTAAGTTTCATATCCATTGTGAGTTTAGTTTTGTGCATGGTAAGAATTCAATCTTTTAAAAAAAGTTATATATGGGGGCCCACCACCACTTCTCCCTAATGTAAAAGTAGGGTCACTGTCCTTTGGTCTAATCCCTGCGAGCCCTACAGGACAGTGTTTGTACCGAGGCTACAAGACCTCATCCTTACCCACCCAAACTCTTGAGCCCTCCAAAACTCTTGAACTTTGCTAAAAAAGACCTTATCCCTTACTCTGTGGTATAGATAACTTCCTTGGTGCTCAAAGCGGCTAGAATATCAGCCTGGATCCACCACTCTTACACTAAGCCAGCACTTCTGGAAGATGCCACCCAAGAAAGATGAGAGGTCCTCAGCCAACCAAGTGACTGGGCTAAGAGGTGGGGCTATAAAAATCTTAATTTTACTAGGAGGATATGTGAGACCATGTGTAAAGTATGCCACTAACCCTTATGCCGCACAGACAAAAATTTGAGCATTTTCATGTATCACATTTAACAGGTGACATTGGTAAAGCTCAGTAAAAAAACAGTGTAGTAGTGTTAACTCTTGCAAAAGGTCACGATGAGATAGGATATGCTGCTACTTATGACCATCCTTTGGCTGGGGGGGGGTCAATAAAATATTTCCACGTTTGGTGATTTTTTAAACTACTGCTCCCTTTTTTAGATAGGGTACTTGGAGATTATGCTGTAAAGGGGGATTTAAAAATTGAGTGATTGTTAAGGTTCATTTCAGCTGATCTTCAACACACCTGCCTCTTTCAAAATACATTTTGGCTGTGACTAAAAAGTATTTTAATGATGGTATTTAGGTTTTTTTTTTTTCAGGTTTTGAGACAGGGTCTCACTTTGTAGTTCAGGTTGGCTCTGAGCTCACTATGTAGCCCAGGCAAACCTCAAACTCAGCAGTTCTGCCTCTGCCTCCTGAGTGCTGGGATTACAGGAGTGAGCCACCACATCCAGTATTGTGGTATATGGTATTGATTGCTGGTGGATGTGAGTCACCATGCCCCGTACTGTTGTATATGGTTACTGGGTCGAATCAGGGACTTTGTGCTTTCTAGACTAGTGCCAGAACCACTAAGCTAAATCTCCAGCCCTGGGTTTACTTTGTACGTCAACTGTTTCAGAGGTTTAGGACCATAAAACTACAAGAATTTAGATTATATCAGCTGAACAGGTCCTGATACAATAGCTCCTTGGAAAATTAAAATTGATGTTTTTATAAGAAAACCTCAGGCCTCCCTATTATATAAGAGTAGCCACAAACAAAAAACTTAGGCTAGCAAACTCTATGAGTGATAGTATATATGCTCCCTCAGGTTTTATATTACAATGGACAAGGGGGACAAAAACATTTTAGAGCCATTGACTATCATCCACATGCTTCACCAAGTATGGGGGTACCCCTGTTTTGGTCCGCATACTAGTAAGACTAAAAATAGCTGGATCTGCAGCCATAGGGATGACTTCTTACATTATGCAGGACCAAAATTTCAAAGCTCTGAGCCGCCAAGTGGTATGAATTTTAGGATACTTAAGAGTCAGTGTCTAGGCTACAAAAACATGTGGACACACTGGCTAAAGTTGTGTTGCAGAACCAAAGAGCCCTAAAGTTCTTGTTATAAAGCAGGGAGTGCTGTGTGTAGCACTAGGAAAAACCTGTTGCTTCTATGCAAATCAGTCAAAAATAATTTGAGATACTTTAGCCATGGTAAAAAAAAAATTAAAAACAAACATGGAAATCAAAAGAGTCAAAGATGGGGCTGGGGATTTAGTTCGAGCGGTACTGTGCCAACCTTGGAAGCAGGGGAAAAAAAAAAGAGTCAAAGATGGTACTGATCCATGTTTAACTGGTCGCCGTGGGCAACAACCATAATATTGTCTCTGGGGCCGGAGGGTTAGCTCAGTGGTGCCGGCACCTGCCTCACAAGCGCAAGGACCTGAGTTCGATCCCCAGTAAACACATATAATGCTGGGCATGGAGACACGCCCACCAACAATCAGCACTGCATACCACAATGCCGGATGTGGTGGCTCACGCCTGTAATCCCAGCACTCGGGAGGCAGAGACAGGAGCATTGCTGAGTTCGCAGCGGCTTGCCTGGGCACCATAGTGAGCTCAGGGCCAGCCTGAACTACAACGCGAGACCCTGTCTCAAAAAGCAAAAAAAAAAAAAAAAAAAAATTGTCTCTGTTAGGGCCAATATGTACCCTGTTATTATTGCTCATGATTGGGCCTTGCATTGTAACCTCTTAGATCAAGCACATCAGAAAAAAGAGTAAATTCCATAGAATTCATGGTGGTAAAGACCAAAACTAACCAAAGCTTTGATTAACTGTACAAGAACCAGTAGGGAATGTAAGACCCGACTTGACATTAAAAATAGCCATTTTTTGCCAGGTGTGGTGGCTCACGCCTGTCATCCCAGCACTCGGGAGGCAGAGCCAGGAGGATGGCTGAGTTTGAGGCTTGCCTGGGCTATATAGTGAGCTCAGGGCCAGCCTGAACTACAAAGCGAGACCCTGTCTCAAAAAAAAAAAAAAAGCCATTTTGTTAAAAACCTCCACTTGCATCCTGTAACCTCCCTATAAACCTGGAACTTGTCTCCTTGGGAACTGCCCACCCAACCGATAAGTGCAGCCAAAGATTGCATGTTTTAAAATGTACTATTCTATAGTAACCAGTGATCTAATTGTTGCTATTGGCTTCTGCAGTGACTCACTTCTACATTTTAACAATAGAATGATCTAATCTCTTCTTCATAGAAGCCTCTTGGTAACAGGTTGGGTGGGTGATAGATTTTGGCTTTAAATACTGTGTGTTAGTCTAAGTGGGCGTCTTCTTCTTCTGGATGGAAGGATGGCCCTCAGCTGAGTAATAATGCTCTTGGTTGGACTTTAAGGTCATGTCGTGTCCCTAGAGACTGTCTTGGTGGGACTTGGGCATGACACACATAACCAGTGTCCTTAATTTGAGTGTGAAGTATTATGAGACACACTTAATATGGGGGTGTATAGCATTAAGAGTGGATTATGAAGATGTTGGACTAGCGAGGAAGTGTAGAATCAGAGAATTTGTTGACCATCATGACGGGGGATCTGGAACTAAGTAGGGGTGATTCAGGTTATAGACCTGAATATTGGAAGGTTATCTTGCATTATTCAGGTTACCCTAAATTCATGATCACTTACACAAAGAACTTCCTATGGTAGGAAGTGTAGCACAAAGACAAGTCAGGGAGATTACAAATAACAAGATATAAAATGTGTTCTGAGACTTAGCATCCCATGTGCTAGCTCTGGAGAGAGAGCAGATTGTGAGGAAGCAAGAGTGGTCTGCTGCACCGTAGAGGTCAGCATCTGGAAGAAAGAGCTGATAATCTTTTAAGATTTCAAACCCAAACAAAACTCTACTCCAGGATAATTTAAGGAAAAAGTAACAGTTTGTAAAGTGTTTAACAAGGAGCCTATAACTCAGTCATTTCTAATTTTCGCTCATAAACAATGAACATGTATGATCTACCAATGTTTTTACCAGTGAAGCAGCATTCAAATAATATTAAAAGCCATTAGTGGGCTGGAGATTTAGCTCAGTGGTTCTGGCATCTGCCTTGCAAGCCCAAGATCCTGAGTTTGATCCACGGTACCACATACCTCAATGCTGCACGTAGTGACTCACCCCCACCAGCATTAGTACCACACACCACGATGTCGGGCATGGTGGCTCATGCCTGTAATCCCAGCAGTCGGAAGGTACAGGCAAAAGGATTACTGGGATTTCAAGCTACATACTGAACTCAGGGCCAGCCTGAACTACAAAGCGAGATACTGCCCCCCAAAAAAAATATTATTAGTGTTTCCTCCATAGACTGCATCCCGAAGCAAGATACTGAGACCTTCACTAGAAAAGGAGTGGGAAGCCACTGTTCTATTTAATAATCAGAACTTTTGAGCTGGTCATTCCCCTTGATTCAACCATCATATTCTTTCAGATAAGGACACTTATAGAAGAATATGGCAACATCTGAGACTGTATTCAAGAAAGAAAGAAAGCTGCTGGAGCCTGTCTTCTCCCACAGAATATGCTTCCAGAGTACACAATGAGCCAGATACCTTAGCTGCAGCTGGGTGTTTGTTCAGGAAGAATTTCCATGTTCTAGCCTATAAGAGCTTTGGCATTTTATCTACTTTTCTGTTTCATAGCTCAATTAAGTATAAGTTGTTATGGCTCATGTTGAGATAGTCCCCCTTCAAAACTTCATGCTTTTTCACAGGTTGCTGAAATTAGAGTATGTGACTGATTCATGCTGGACTAAATTTGAGAGCACTAGGATTAAGGGTGTGAGTGCTACCAGTATGAAGTAGTCTGAATAACATAAAAAGGGCAGAAAAATGCTGTAAAGGTCTCTTGCTGCTTTTGCTATTTTGTAGATACCATGAACCATTGCTCTTCTGCCATATGCCACCCCAATTTGGAGCCAGATGATTATGGACTGAAAGTTTTACAACTATTGACTAAATAAACATTTCCTCCTTTAATTTTGAAATTTACATTTTTTTTTTTTTGAGACAGGGTCTCACTTTGTAGTTCAGGCTGGCCCTGAGCTCACTATGGAGCCCAGTCAAGCCTCAAACTCAGCAATTCTCCTGACTCTGCCTCCTGAGTGCTGGGATTACAGGCGTGAGCCACCACATCCTGGCAAAATTTACATATTTTTGTTTCATCAATAAAAGAAAAGTAACTAAAATACAAGTATAGTGATGTAATAATGAGATAATCATACTGAATTCTAGAACACTGACTATGATTTATGAGGGTAGAATGAGCTGGGTGTGGTAAATTCTACAAGGATATAAAAAGTAACTGATAGAAAATGGGGATAAATGAATGTCACATTTCCTATTTGATAAGCAACTCTGAAACTAGAGTATTTTTATATAATCAGACATTAATAAACATAAATGCAAAATAAAAGCTCTTTTGGCTATGTTTTCTATTTATCCCCTCATTAAGGAAATATGCACATTATTCTTTAAATTCAGAGAATTGCTGAGAATGTGAAAATCATTTGGTAGCATGGGTAAAATACAGCAGATGCCATGATACCTCATAAGAAAATCCTGAGAATATACGATAAATTGCAGACAAACACACACACACACGCACACACACACAAAATCCCTAAATTGCAAAAAAAGGTGCAGAATAACTCTGTGAACATTGAATTAAATTCATTCCTGAGGAGTGTGCACCTATGGCATGAATACACACACAAATACACACACACACACAAACATGCACCTTTACACAGGTACATATCAAGAAGCCTTGAGTCTAAAAGGAAAAATGTTCACCAGTACCAAGATACTGAAAATATCTTCATGAATAAATGAGGAAAAGGTGAAGAAAACAGTTAAATTGAATTGCATGATAAAGAAAAGAAAAATAAGGGCCGGAGGGTTAGCTCAGTGGTTCCGGCGCCTGCCTCGCAAGCGTTAAGGACCTGAGTTCGATCCCCGGTTACCACATATAATGCTGGGCGTGGTGGCTCACGCCTGTAATCCCAGCACTCGGGAGGCAGAGACGGGAGGATTGCTGAGTTCGCGGCGGCTTGCCTGGGCACCATAGTGAGCTCAGGGCCAGCCT
>PVIC010005861.1:0-56155 GCA_004025085.1 Thryonomys swinderianus
AACCACATCTTCTTTATCCACTCTCCAGTTGATGGACATTTGGGTTGTTTCCAAGATTGAGCTATCACGAACTGAGCTGCTATGAACAAGGGTGTACATCTGTCTTTCCAATGTGAGTTTTTAAATTCTTTTGGGTATATTCCTAGCAGGGGTATAGCAGGGTCAAATGGGACCCGTAGACCTAGTTTTCTGAGAAATCCTTAATGTTTTTTAATGGTAGTGCGATTTGAAGAAGGAAGTCTTTGTACATATGGTATACAAGCTAAAGAATTTCATAAATTATCATGATGGCTTGAGCTTGCTTCCAAATAATATTTGAAGAAAGAAGATATCTTGGTTATTTTTCTCACCCTTGAGACAAAAATATCTGACACCCAAAGTTAAATTTATTTTATCTGACACCCAAAGTTAAGTTTATTTTGCTGTTTATAGATTGTAATTGCCTGGCTCTAAGGCAGAGTAGAAAGACAGGCAAGCATTGCAGAGGAGAAACAGTTCATGGTGAGCAGAAGGTAACAAATCAGTAAGTGACCAACTAAAAGTAACTGTATCTGAAAATCTCGTTCTGACCCTTATAAAGGCCCACTTATAACCATATGAGGCTGTGAGGAAATATCTAGACACAAGCCATAACAGTGGGAGAGGCCAACGATACCCACATACATTTTACTTGTACCCTAAAATAGCATACTAATATTTGATTAGATGACTCTAGGTGATGAATATACTTTTATTTTAGTAATCTATAAATTTTCTTTACATCTCATAATTTTCAAAATACATATTATCAAAACCAGATAAATACTGCCGGGTATGGTGACTCATGCGTGTATTCCCAGCACTTGAGAGGCAGAGGCAGAGGCAGGAGGACTGCTGAGTTCGAGGGTTTCCCGGGCTACGTAGTGAGTTCAGGGCAGCCTGAACTACAAAACAAGACCCTGTCTCAAAAAAACAAAACAAAACAGAACAGAACAACAGATAAATACTGAATACTGAGTTTGTATAATTTTTTGTTATTAAATTCAGAGTCTATCAAAATGTATACATCAGTAAATCAAAATTTATATAAATATATTAGTGCTAAATTTATTGACACATCATGGTATTAAAACAAGTTATCTCTGGCCTTACAATTATAAAAGATATTCAAAATTGTGACCATCAAGGTCAGGAATATTGTGCATTTAATATGGCAAATTGCTGAAGTGGGCATTTTTGGACAGACAGTAATATATAGTAATTTTTTCATATACTTAAAGTGTTTATGTATGTTCCCCACAGAAGAGTATGAGTTTTCCAAAGTTTGGGACTTCAGTATTTTCATCTATCACAAACAAGAAGCATATTGTACTATTATAATACTCAAGTTGTTTTTCACTCATTATTTGTTACATAAGTAACAAATATGAGAAGTGTCCCTGGGATCACACAGCCTTGGACCCTCACTTTTATACAGGCAGAGACTGTACTATTCTTCTTTGTGGTGTGGTGTGTGTGTGTGTGTGTGTATTTGTGTTCCTTTTTGACTATGATAGAGTGCTTTCTAATGTGTATTTTGCCTTTCAATTCATTATCCAGTATTCGGAAAGGTAGCAGTCATGTGTTGAAGGATCTGAAGGGGTCTGAGGACAAAAAGGCAGACCTGTAGTGTCAACTTCATCTATGAAAGAATAGAGACTAAAATCAGCCACACTGGCCGTCAGTCAAAGAGGCAAAACAACAAATTTATACACCCAAGCTTGAATGAGCTTCCATATTTGGCAATAATCTCTGCGTTGTCATATATTGATCCCAGGAAGAGAACACTGCCCATGGTTCCATGGGAGGAGGATCATTAGAACTATACTATAGATACCTTGCCGCATCCTATCCTATGCATCCCTTCTTTTTGTTACCTTTCCTCTTTATTCTTTTATTTCATAAGCAATATGAATATAGTAGCATTGCTTCTGTTTTTTTCTATAATAGTGAGACACCTACTGAGTGAATACAATCTGTGATATATTTTAAAATGACTAGAAGAGTACAAAATACCCAACACATAAAATCATCCACATTTCAAGAGAGGAAAATGCTTTTACTCTGTTATACACACTATGCATATATCGAAGTGCTAAACTGCATACTATATAGTATAGTATACTATAAAAAGCTACAGGTATCTCAAAAATAAATAAGAATAATTTTAAAGCAGCATATTAAGAGCCATTCTACATAATTTGGAGGAAGAATCATTTCACAACTAAATTATGATTAAGGGTGTCTGAGGCCTAGTCTTCCTGCCTGCAGATTGGCTATGACATGCACAAACAATTCTAATTTGACTCTTATCACAGATGAGGCGTCAATGATCCCATGATTCTGTGACGTTCAGGGCAAGATTACACCAGTTGAAAACATTTTTTTTTGGGGGGTGGTATTAGTACAAAAAAAAGAGAAAGTTTTCAACCAGGAAGGGAACAACTCTTTACCAGCTTAACTCATCCCACCTATTGTTGTAAGAATACTTTTTCATTTCACCATCCTAATCAGCGTCAGCTCCTCCTCTGCCTAAGATTCTGCTAAGGATAAGATCCTCATTTTGAAAGGATTACGTCCAACCTCCAAGTCAGTGGGCATGCCCTCCCATCAGAAGGTTCTCATCAGTTTAGGATTGTCATCACCCTCAGAGTCATCTGATACTTCCTATGGACTCAGGAAGTAATGGCAAGCTTGGAGTGACCATCTTTGACCACTCAGAAGTACTGACCTCCTGGCCCCCTACATACTTTAAAGTCACACAGTCTTCTATTGTCTATTTTTTGGCTCTTGCTGTCTCTCTATGCAGTAGGAGGATTGACCACCTTCTGATAGCAACTTCTCTGGTCTTTCTATAAAGACCAGAGAAATAACTTTCACTGATTTTTATTCCTCTTATTCCTTGTCAAACATTTGTCAAATATGAGACTATTCTTTTATTCAAGAATGCAACCAATTTAGAATATCTGCTTAGAAACTACATTTTCTCAGCTAGAAAAGAAAAAGTGACAAGATGTTAGACAAATGTTAGTACTAACATTTTCTAAGTGACAAGAGGAAAATGTTAGTGCTAATTCACTAGATGGCTTAGGAAACTAGGGTGAAATCCATGAAAAAATATAGAATTTGCTTCTCTAATTTGAATGTACATATCAGGCTAACCCTATAATTAAATGTAGTAAGTGATTTTAAATCTGCAACATCTAGTCTCTTTTTCTGAAGACACTAAGCCTCTTCTCTTATGTTGAGTTTATGGCAAAACTGGCAATTATTTAAAAAAATTCTCTTAGTTATTATCATTTAAAAAAATCCTTTTACTTTACTATCCACAACAACCTTATAAGGAGGTTATTATTTTCTATAGATTAAAAATAGCAATAGCTCTCCTAATTTTCATAGTGAGTCAAAGACCTAAAATTCTTATCCTACTATGTTTAATCCTAAAAACATATTGTGAAATAGAAAATATTCAAAAGGAAAAGGATTTTAGGGGTAAGTAACAAGGGGAAGAAAAAACATGATGGTAACAAAAAAAGGGAAACAAATCCTATATATATGGGGGTAATAGGGTGGGTAGGGGAATGGGAAAAACTGAGAATTTTTAATTGTGTCATACACTGGTACAAATTCTCAATATTGTGTGTGATAATGATGTGTGTGTGTGTGTGTGTATATAAAAAATGTACCAATAAAAATTCAAATTAAAAAAGTAATCCTAATTATTGTTAAATGATGTAATTTCTTTCTATTTCTTCTCTCTTGTCTATAAAAATTAGAGTTCGAAAATAAAGAAAATTTTAAATCTCATAGCACATTTTGATTTGTAACCATGATGATTCAGGTGTAGGAGAAGTTATAGGCCTCAGAATCCCAACTGATAGTATCTCTTGGGGTGGTCTGAACACCATTTTCCAATAATCTTTTTTGCAGAAAATTCTTTTTGAAATTTGCTATGCTAAATTTTTTGGATCCCAACATCACTTGTACAAAATTCCTTCTACGTTTTCCCTAAAAACCTATCTGCACAGAAGAAATTTCTGAACCTAGTGAAGGCTTTCAGAAATGAACATCACAGGAAGAAAAATTTATGCATCAACTGTGTTTTGTTCCAGTAATATATCAGATAACTTAGGGACTTTACATATTTTTACCTGAGGAGATCATTTAGGCCACTGAAGAGGAAAACATCATGTTACACTCTTCTTTGGGTTAGCAGTCAAACAGGTCCTGCTCTTTCTTCCTGATCAAGATGGCCTTAGACCTCCTCAGACTGACACAAACTTATATAGGTTTCTTTTTGCATCTAAGCCCCTGACCTCCTTTTTCTTACAACATTTAATTTATAAACTTATACTCATAAGCTATTTTCCTCTCCTTAAAGATGTAATCTTCTTTACTTTTTTTTTTTTTTTTGTGTGTGTGTGGTACCGGGGATTGAACTCCAGCCCTTGTGCTTCCAAGACAGGTGCTAAATCCCTGGCCCCAAGATGTAATCTTGTAGGTCTTTGATAGTACTGCAACTCAATGAACACTTTTCTCAAGGACACCCAGGAACAGATGGCAGCCAGTGCTTGCCAGACCCCTAGATCAATGTAACCTAAAAGTATGAATATAAATATGATTCTCATTTTTACATTTGGATGGACATGAGATAGTTTTCAAAGAAACATAAAGATTAAGATATATATAGGGGCCACTGGCAACTACAAATCTCAAATGAGTAAGATATAATTGACTAGCACATAACTCTTCTGAATCTGCTAATGAGGGAGAAAAGCTTTGGTAGAAGCTAATGCAGACAGGGTGTCATTTGGAGAAGAAACAGAATCCAGGGAAAAGCTACCCAAATACAAAATAGATTCAAGAAGAAAGCAATTTTGCCTAGAAATGAGACAGTGGAATGAAGAAAAATTTAGGCAGTTTTGAAGGAACAATGTTTTCCTGTGGCTTCCAAATTGGAAAATAATCATTACAAAATCTTAAATGTGCAACCACTAAGGTTAAAAACCCAAAAACATCTTATAAGATCAAGAACAGATAACAAAATTAATCAAAGATAGAAAGCTCATACTGAAGAGAATGTAACATTTCAACTTAGGCCCACAGACACTTCAGAATAAATTGGTCATTAAAGTGGTTCATTCACTTTGATCCAAATCTAAGTTCTATGCTCCACTGATATTCTAAGTTGTGGTAGATATCAGATTAGTGATAAAATTTATTTCATAGTTGGAGTAATGAAATCTATGTCTGTCTATGAGACAGAAAGACAAAAATAAAATTATTTACTTCATGGAAGAGAAGAAAAAGTTAGAAAATACAAAAAATTGACATGAAACTTTTGGTTATTAACCCTTTCCAACTTACAGACTCAGTAACATGTACCCTAGCATCAGAGAGGGAAGAGTTTCCTTTCTAAGGTAGAGAGTAGTGTTAGGGCTATTGTGTGTGCAGTTACTGTTCACCTGAGAGTTTTCCCTGTTCTGTTGACCTACTTCCAGCTCATGGTTGTATCCAGATATGATTACAGAGCTGCCCAGTTGTTGAAAGACTCAGAGTATTCAGAGTAGAATCAGAAAAGCCATAGAAAAATCTGCTTTTCTTCTCTTAAATCTATTTCCGGGACTAAAGAAAGTTGTCCCATTCTTATAGAAAGATGTTTGAAAAGCCGTCTCTTTCTTCACTCAATGTAGTCAGCTTACAGGAAGAGAGTAAAAAAATCCTGCTGAAGTTATGTTTTCCATTTAGTTACATCACAACTGATGTTCTCAGTCCTACTGAAAAATGGTGGTCCCCAGTAAACAGTACTCCCAAAGAGTGAAGTAATCTGCTGCACATCTTGATGTTCTTATTGGTTAGAGACCAGGGTGAAGTAGTGGCATGACTGTGTGGAGGAACATTCTAGGACAATATTTGCCATACTTCACATGTTTCACACAGGCAGTGATCAGTAAGAGTGGCTGCCATCTAAGCTATTGAAGCAGTGTCCTGGAGGTGTCTCAATATGCCAGACACTGTCCCAGATACCTTAGAAAGTATGACGTTTGGGAAAAGTGCAATTACTGCTTGCATGACAGAAGTGAGGTAGTGACTGTCTACAAAGAGTCCTTTCAGTATTGATTGATTGATTGATTGATTGATTGCTTCGTTGACTGACATAGGTTCTCACTTTGTAGTTCAGGCTGGCCCTGAGCTCACTGTGTATCCCAAACAAGCCTGGAACTCAGCAGTCCTCCTGCCGCTGCCCCCCAGGTGCTGGGATTATAGGCTGGAGCCACCACCCCGGCACTGTGGTATATGTTACAGGTACAAGCCTGAAAACAAAAAGAAAGAAAGCAACTTTTATTGTTTCCTTAACAACAAGTCCTATTTTCTTCCTTGTGGCTGATTTACTATTTAGCTCACAAGAACTGAAATCACAATTTTATATTCAAAACTATTAAAATATATAATAGTTTTGAGTTCAAGTAAAAAACTCTAACTGAAAGAACAACATTCTCAAATGAGGTTTCTGTAAAACATTTTATATTTGTTTATAGTTTTGTGGAAATTTTTAATGCATAAAATGTTTTATTCTCATTTAATATTCATTGTTGTTCACATAGTTCTTTAACCTCTATTCTTTCCTGTCCTCAGTGATCGCCATCAGACTTTAGCTTCACCAATCATCTTTCCTTGATGTGTTTTTCTTCTTTCTTCCAGCCTCAGGGGTCAAACTAGGGCTTTGGGTGTGTACTAGGTGAGCCCAGTACCACTGAGCATCATGCCCAGGCTCTCTCTGGCTTTCATCATGTCTTTCTTCTCTCAGTGTGCTGCATTTTCTTTGAAATAAGGAAAACAGGAGAAAGTGTGTTCAATAAGTATTTGATGTAAAGTTTTATTTTAGAGAGGAAATTAGAAAATAGAGGAAAGACTTGGAGATTTAAATCATATAAGCCTTAGCCAAACTTTACATAAAATGCTGAAGTGAATAAAAAGTTTTATTAATGAATTTTAAAAGCCTGTCAATATCCAAGTAAAATAATGATCAAATTTTAAAATAAGGGGGACTGATCCTATCAATTGCTGTAGGGAATTATTTCTCACTGTATTTAATTTCTTGCTATATTAAAAAATACTTTTCCAAATATCTCTTTCATCACTGAAAATGGGAAAGTTTAATTTGAGATCTTAGCCATATATTCTAATGTTATATAGAGTAGTCTTTATAAAGATATTAGAACTAAAAGAGCAAGATTTCTTGGTATCTCATTGAAAGTCAAATATAGATAAACTAACTGCAGCTCTCTTTCAGTTTTTTGTCTCAAAGAAATCCCTTCCATGACTAGTAAGATTTTTCCTTTTTAATGGGAACAGCGTGTTAATAATGTCTTACTAATGAAACAATGATCTACTCAAGACAATTTTAAATATCTAGAAAGTCATAATTGGGACACGAAATGAGAGTAAAGCTGTGTTTACCCTTACTTTGTCAGAAAGGTCAAGTGTCTCAGTGCATTTAATTTAAAAGGGAGAAAAGATCCACGAAATTCGACAACACTATTTCAAAAGTTAAAATGACTCTGGAGTCTTCCATCAACTTCAAGAATGAGTTTCAAAGTGTCGCCCGCTTTCATTCAGTTGTGCTGCCAGCATGGAGCAGACCACCTGCTGTGAAATAAGGGTGTAGCGACCAACAGTTATTATAGCAGTAGCCATAAGTTTATTGCTTATTGGTACTAAACTTAAATCTTAGTAATTTTGAATTACTGAGTTAGCTTAGATTTATGGAGATGCACAATCATTTCAAATGGCATTCATTCCAGAAGGGTATATTATCTAAACCAATTTTCTTATAGTGATGCAATTGTAATACATGGTTACGGTTGTATCAGCATTTCCATTATAAAGTCCTATTTTCAGGGTTTTATAATGTGACTATAAAAATTCTCTCCTTGTAGAAAGTTGGCAAACAAGATCTGAGGCATAGAACTGAAGGTTTTTTTTTTTAACTGAAATTAAAACCACACACACACACACGTTTGATCTATTCAGCCATTTTATAACTTAACTCTGCAAACAAGACCAAAATAACCTGAACTATGTTGAGAGTGATGCAAAGAAATGGAGAAAAGAACAATTATTCAACATACGGATTTAATGGAAAGTTTCATTTAAAAAAATAAATCAGTTGCAATTAAGTTCCTGTGAGAGAAGAAAGAGCAATGGTTTGAAGGGCATTTGCATACACAAAATCCATGTAGAACCTCAGTAGACAGGAACCAACGAATGTCTGGGTCAGTTCATCTAACTACAAGTCTCAGGCCCTTTAAATGAGAGGCACAGATAGTTACACGTTGGTGTGGATGTGAGAATCTAGTGACTGCAAATGAAAAGGCTGAAATTCCAAAAGCAATTTATCAGCACCGAGTGTTATTTCTTTAGTTCACAACAACTTCTCCTTCTAAATCCATAAATCTTATTGTCCATAATATTTAGATTTGGTATGCATTCAAAGTACTTCCGATGTATATTAAAATTCCCAAATTTCAGTCTTTCATTAAAAAATATGTTTTGAATTTGTGATTAATCAAACAGGTTTTATATTTCCTTTCAGATCCGAACGTGGGGGCTTGACTATTTGGCGTGCGAGAAAGCATTTCTAGGTGGAATGAGAGAACCCTAGAACAGGACGGTCGCCCTCTTGTGGTCGACGTGAAATACGCAATTCAGTGCAAGGGAAGGACTGAATCCTGCCTTCTGATCTATTTCCTTAGAAGTACATTGAGTTACAGATTCACAAATGATAGGTTTGCAAAATTTGAATTATTTAATATAAAATATATTCATTGTTTTGTTATGAATAATCAATAAAGACAACATCCTCTTTGTTTTTATGGTAAATGAGGAAAAACATGGGCTTTAATGATAGATTAAATTTAATCTTGGCTCTGATATTTCCTAGGTTTGTAAATGAGTGCAATGACTAGCAATAGCAAGACTCAATTTCCAGTGTATTGAATTTGGAATAATAGTTGTAATTCACCTGAAGCTTATCATAGTAATTGCATGTGATAATCCAAGGATATCTCTCTCTTTTTTTTTTTTTTTTTGAGACAAGGTCTTGCTTTGTAGTTAAGGCTGGTCCTGAGCTCACTGTGTAGCCCAGGCTATCCTCAAACACAGCAGTTCTCCTGCCTCTGCCTCTTTAGTGCTGGGATTATAGGACTGAGCCACCTCATCTGGCACTGTGGTTTGTGGTATTGATTGCTGGTGGGTATAAGTCACCACACCAGATATTGTTGTATGTGGTTACCAAGGATTGAACCAGGGACCTTGTGCTTGCTAGGCAGGCACTGGAACCACTGAGCTAAATCTCCAGCCCAAGAATATCTTAGTTCTTATTATGTATCTTAGTTACCGCTTATGATGTTCATTCTGCTATATTATTTTCTGAGCGTGGTGTTTTCTGAAGTTTTCATTAACTTGTTTAAAGTGTTTTTCTTTAAACATGTGTTTCTATAATCTTCAAAAGTGTATTGCTTGTTAAAAGAAACATCAGGCATTTCTTACACCTTGGTACATACAGAATATATGACAATACTTATTTTTAAAATATTTGTAATCAATTCATCTATGATATATAAATGTAGGTAACCACAAAATTACTAAGAACTGGAGTAAGAACCAGAAACAAAAATGTGGTCTTCGCTATTGAGAAATTTATATGCCCCAGCAGGAATATCACACCACAAGGAGGCTGAAAGCGTGAGGGAGCGTAGGGTACAGTGGCTTGGCTTCCTATCTATGGTTACCTACTGTTGCAATACGAACCTAGAGAATTTATGAACATTTTAGAGCCTTGATTTATCTTTCTTCACTGATCTGAGGAACGCTTGTACTGCAGAATTGATACATTACAAATACTCCATAAATATTAAATGTTACTGTCATAACTGTTGTTTTGTAATGCTATCTTGGATTTTAATACTTGACATAAATTGATAAATAGCTACATAAGTTTATTAGGATTTAAAATCAAATACTGAGAATGTAAATAGCCAGTGTATTTGAATATGCCCATTACAGCTACAGAATACTGTCCATAGAGGGTAATCAGTAGGTCATATGTTCTTTTATGTGTGAGAAAATCTTTTATTTGTGAGAAAGTAATTATGACTCCAAAAAGTATGTATAGGAGGCTAGAAAAAACTTTTATTTTTCTGAAATATCTCAGCTCTCTGAATCATTTCACATGTGGAAAGAGCTCATCTAAAATTTAACTCAAAAATGCTGAATTTGTTGGGAAAAATTTTGTGACTGCAGAAGAAATACAATCATTTTTTATGACTGTGGAGACATGTGGAACCTTCTGTCGAGGGGTCTATTTGTCCAAGGAATAAATCTTGAACTCAGAACTTCAATGCAAACTCTGTGACCGTATTTCATCAAGAAGAAAATATGAAACCCTATACTATAAGTAGGTACCATTTATGTGGGATAGATACCAGAAAATGGAATACAGATTACTTATACAAATGTTTATTATAGATGAAATAGAAATTATTTTTCTGTTTAATCTTCCCAGTCCTCCAATATATAGGGAAGTACAACTGAAGGAAAGAACATACATACACAAAGCAGAAGAGATGAATTCGGATGCCTGTCACTTCCGAAACAGGAAACGGTGCTCTGCAGAAAGACACTAAAACCAGGCAAGATACAGGTGAGAAAGAGGAGGTGTTAGTACTTTGTTTCAAGCAACAAAGTGGATGGAAGAGCCAGGCACTGAGCTGGATGCTACATAGGCTCATTTGGGTTACGCTGTTTGTAATGTCCACTGGGATAGAGAAACAGTCATGTCTGGGAGCGGCAGGGGATCCGTCTCGCAAGCTGAGAGAGGCCTGGATGGCTGGGCAGACTCTGTCCTGTCAGAGTGCAGATGTCTAGTCAGTCGTCGCTTTGGGCTGCGCACTCTCTAGAGATTCTGTTTCCGAATCCCTCACGCTGAGGGAATCCTTTAACATGACAGCCTCAGTGCCATTCTCCACTCACTTTCCTTGGTAACTGCGCTTAATTTTGTTGGGTCTCGATTATCCGTGACTCAGGGGTTATCATACTTTAGGAGGGCGCCCTATTTACAGAGTCCCTACAATATTTCTCCACAGTTTTATTCTGGCCTGTAAGCTATTTGTATTTTCCAATTAGAAAATCTTCTTTTGATTTAAATTGTTGGCATATTTGAAAAATCCCATTTAACCCATTTCTCATTTAGGAAAAAAAAAAAGTGCAGCTGGCTGCCAGTATTCATTTCATGTCCCCTGAACACACACTTTGAAGCTGAAGTAAATTTGACTGGTTTTCTAAAAACAGAATGCTATGAATAGAACAATGTCTTTTGTTTCCAGAGACTGCATAGATTACAGTGTTGTGAAAATAATAAAAATAGATGCTTCAATGCAAATTTAAGGATGAGATTAAGACAGTAATCATGGATTTATTTGCGGATGAAAATTGCAGCTGCAATCCCTGCCGGTGCAAATTCTTAGGACAAACAGAAAATGGGTTAAAAGCAAATCGTCTTGAGATGTTATTAATAATAAATACAAGTTAGCAATTCAATAATACTTCTTACGTGCCAGGTGTCACCCTAAGCAGTGTTTTGCTTCCTAGGTGGGTATTATTTTTATCACTCATTGTGTATATGAACAGAATGAAGCGGAAAAGAGTCTAGAAATTTGCACAAGTTCCTACAGGTGGGGAGAGTTGAAGTCAGACAGTTGGACCCAGGGTTTTATTGATTTCTTAATAGTAGTCATTATGGAAGAGATGCTTTAATGACTTCTGATTACCTTACAGTGTAGCAGGTTATAGAGAAATTATTTTCCAGAAAAGTAATCAAGATAAGTGAGTAATAACAGAAGGAGCCCAAGATACCACCTTAGCACCTGTCCTGGCATTCTCTTAAAATTCTTCATCGGCCTATGTAACGGCAGACAGAAATGGAGGTCAGAGCATCACAAAAGTAGGACTGTATGTACATAACACTCTCTACTGATGATCATAGCAGTTTTGAGGGCCTCATTTTCCTTTTTGATTTTCTTCTCTCTCTTCATTTGTGTTTCTGCAGAAAAGCTATAAAATATGGTACAAATTCATGATCAACTTGATAAAAAAATGAGACTCTCTGAAGACAAAGAATCTGAAGAATATCTCAGATATTTTCTCTGTTCCTCCTCCATTCCTCTGCTTGTTTTCATTTCACTCATTTTATCTGGATTCTGTTGTAACAGATGCTCCTGGAGCTTCTGACACCGAGATGCCAGATCCATCATTAACATGTTGCCAAACTGGGGAAGACTGACTAACAATATGTTTTGCCTGCGTCCGTTCACTTTTTTAAATATAGAGCTTCATTTAAATTACATCCGAACAAAGGCGTTAATAATAGGAGTTTAGGAGTGAAAGCGAGCCTGGATTAATGGCCAAATGGTCCGAAGCTTCACCCTGAGTAAAAGCTGACCGGCGTGGTAGTAATTTGGGAGACATAAAAGCGCCTGCAAGTGCTGAACCCTTTGTACACTCTTTCTCTGCCACAAATCAGTCATTGTTCTTTTAACATAGGATGCGCGTTCCCCTCCCATCTCCTCTTGGGTGTTAAAGTAACTTTATACCGTCCTTTAAAAACACTGTCCTGAAATAAGTTACAAATTTTGATACTTTCAGATACACATCGGGGAGTGTGTGTCACCCTTTTCACCCTTAAACAATGACTTAAAATTGATGAATGATAATAAGAAAATCACTTACCTTTTTTCAATTACAAATCTCTAAGAATATTGGAATATTATATGTGTGTGTTTGCTGGTGTGTATGAAGAAAAGTGGGGGAGCTACAAAGAGAGGGAGAGAGGTAGGAAGAGTGGGAGAGAGCTGAATTGTTGGTAGATGGCATTCAGATCCACATATTGATCATGGTCCGGTACAAATTTATGCAAGAAAGGATGTTCATCTCATATGAGAGTAGTAAGATGAGCATATGTGCATCTCAAAATTTAGAAGTGAAAGAAAAGATAAATGCATGGGTGAAGTATTTCAAAAACCTCTTGTATTTTATAGTTTCTTTACAACAAGAAAATATGTAGTTTTTGTTAACCTCTTTTGTAATAGTGTTCATAAATCCTACCTTTATGTTTTGATAAGTGCACTCTATAACTAACATCCTGATCAAAGTGAAGAGATCGCCAGCATCTTAATCATTACCAATTTTGCTCATAAGGGAGACAAATAACACATTTCAATCGCCAGAGATTAGATTTGTGGCTTTTTATCCTTTCAGAAGATCTGTCCTGTGTTGATCTGTGCTGCATGTATTTAGAATCTTGATTCTTTTCACATGGTGAGACTCACCTACATAGTTGTGTTTAGTATTGAACTGTACATTAGAACTGTCTGGTATGTTAATAAACTACACTTTTTAATCTACTTTAAGGTTGAAGAAAAGCTGAGTGGCTGTTAGAAACAGTGTAACTCAGAGCACACCAGGGGCTCAGGAAAGGGTGAGGGTCAAGAGTCCCAGGCTCTTCCAGAGGGTTGTCCTGACACTCATGCTGCGTCACACCTTCTGTCTTCACTCCGCATGCCCTTTCCAGTAATTCACTCCATTATAACTGTAGCCATGACCTGCAATCTGTGTGGATGAGTAGACGAGTTTGTCCAGAGACAAAGATAGTTTAATACACTTTGAGATATTTCCACACCTAAAGCAGAGTTGGAGATGTGCCATGAGCTGATTTATTGACTACTATGTGTTCTTCAGCTATGGCTATTTGAAAGTTAGGGAGGTGGTCCCTGTATAGAACCAGAGCCTTAAACATTAACAAGGAGGTGGTCCTTAAGCCATGACTCATAGGAAGCCACACACTAGCCAGTTCTAGTATTCTAATAGGAACTGCAGCTCATTATTCATAAGTATTCATTTTATGCATAATTTCCTGCCATTTTTGTGTGTCAGAATAACAAATACATTCTCTCATGTCTACTTCCTACATAAAGTTATACTACTTTTCAAATTCCTTCCAAATTCCTCTACTGTTGAAGAATGGAGGAAAATAATTTACTTAGTATAAAACTGGGCTTTAAGTGAAGTTTCTGACATGAAAATAATCAGTAAATTAATTTGTTTAATAGTAGCCTGAGAAAATTAAAAGGGCAAAATAATACATACTTCATAGCCGTAGTTTTAAGTGCCATATTATACCAAGAAAAAAACCCAAAATTTAACTTCAACGTGGTTCTTCTGAAACGTTTGTAACTTCTGAAATTTTTCCATTTATCTTGATTTTTGCTTTATATGACCAATCTACTCTGTCTTTAAGATTTTCTCCCAGAAAATTACCTTTATATCATGAAATCATTATTGTATGTAAAAAGCCCTAAAGACTGAAAGAAGATGTAAGATATAAAGTCAACAACGAAGTAACATTTTAACAAGGAACTATTAAAAGTTTCATGAAAACAATAAATTTACAATGATTACAAAAAATGAAAAGAAGAGGAATAAATATAACTGAAGAAGTGAAAGCTCTGTGTTCTGCTGAAAGAAATAAATAATATACAACTAAATGGAAAGCTATGCTATGTTGGGGGACTAGAGGAATATTTTTAAATGCACATAGTATCCAAATCAATTTATACATTCATTGTAACTTCTATCAAAATTTTCATCATTTTACAAAAACAGAAAAAAATTACTAAAATTCTAATGAAAACATAAATGACCCCAAATCTTGACCAAAAAGAGCAAAAGTGGAAGCATTATATTACCTGCTTTCAAAGTAAATTTCAGTTACATGGTAATCAAAATGGCATGACCTTGTGATTAAAAACTGACAGATTAAAAGAGCAGAACAGACAAACCAGAAGTAGATGTATACATTTACAGTATATTGATTTTTTTTGTTTTGTTTTTTGAGACAGGGTCTCGCTTTGTAGTTCAGGCTGGCCCTGAGGTCACTAAGTAGCCCAGGCAAGCCTTGAACTCAACAATCCTCCTGTCTTTGCCTCCAGAATGCTGGGATTACAGGCGTGAGCCACCACGCCCGGCACTGAGGTATGTGGTATTGATTGCTGGTGGGGGTGAGTCACCACGCCCAGCATTGTATGTGGTTACTGGGGATCGAACTCAGGACCTTGCGATTGTGAGGCAGGCGCCAGAACCACTGAGCTAAATCTCCAGCCTACAGTATATTGATTTTTGATGCAGAAGTGAATGCAGAAGTGAAGTACCATAAGGGAAAGCACAGGCTCTTTGGTAAATTCTTTTGGATTGGCACAATGGGATATTAACATACAGTTAATTGAAATTAGACCTTCATATCAACCTCTACCTCCTCTTTGTGCTTGTCAAGAGTCCAACTTGTAGTTTTTGTTTGGTTTTTACAAACTTTTAATAAAAATTTTCTTTATCAATGTTGGGTTCAATCTGCAAACACTAGAGCATCCCATCTCAGTATTTAGTCTCAACATAAATACTCATACTACAAACACACACACACAGCAGACTCATAAGGCTTTATTAATTATGTAACGAAGATCTGTGTTGAGAGCAGTGAAGTTTTGTTAATTAAAGCTTGTGAGAGTCTCTGGAGAAGAGAAGCTGGGCCTTTGCCTTGTGCAGGGGTTTGGGAAATGCGTGAGAGCTTTGGAACACAGGATAGGCCGATGCACTTGAGTATTCACTGGCATCGGCAGGAATGCCCAGGTTTATCAGTTTGCCCAGATATAAGGCACCAGGAAGAACAGTGAGGCTTAAGACCTGTCAATAACCAAAAGCCAAAATTAGAGACTGCTTACTGCAAGCACTCTGTGTGCCAGCCCACACTGCATATTGGTATAAGAGTGGACGAAACAAACAATCTTAATGTCACTGCACTTTCTATTTAGGGAAAACAAAAAATATATGACAATGATGTGTATATACAATACACCAATAAACAAAAAATTTAAAAATATGTGACAGATATAATACAGAAATAAAGCAAATGTCATGCTACATTAGGATGAGACAAGGAGAGAAAACTAGAGGGAAGATAGGGGATGCCGAACTGGGGCAAGGTGCAGCTTTATGTACTACATACATCGTTTTGGACCTCCTCAGAAAGGAATAGTAGGGCCAGAGATTTAGCTCAGTGGTTCTGGCGCCTGCCTCACAAGCTCAAGGCCCTGGATTCCACCCCCAGTAACCACATACAATGCTGGGGGTGGAGACTCACGCCCACCAGCCATCAATACCATATACCACAGTGCCAGGTGTGGTGGCTCACGCCTGTAACCCCAGCACTCGGGAGGCAGAGGCAGGAGGATTGCTGAGTTCCAGGCTTGCCAGGGCTCCATAGTGAGCTGAGGGCCAGCCTGAACTACAAAGCAAGACCCCGTCTGAAAAAAAAAAAAGAAAGAAAAGAAAAAGAAAGAAAGGAATAGTAAATAAATACTTGAATGAGATCTATTAGCAAACTAGAACACTGTAAGTGAAAGAAGCAGTGAAGGAAAAACCTATAGGAAACTTCTGGAATGATAAAGAAGGAGGCAGGTATGAAGGAGAGAAGGGAGAAAAGGAAAGAGACAGGCAGATATATTGCAAAAGGTACCACCTACCATGGCAGGGAACTGCTGATTGAAATGGAGAGTTGCACACAGAAGTATGACATGGTCAGCTGATCTTCAAGACATCCCTCAACTCCTTGTGTGTGACATTCAGAGTGAACGCTGACTGCTGGGGGGGGGGGGCTCTAGCTGGGACTATTGTTCTGACCAGGGTGATAAATGACTTTGGTTCATATCAGAACAACATGAGATATATTCCAACAAATGTTTTGAGGAGTCACTGGGATTTCCTGACAGATTAGGTGTGACTATGAGGCAGAGATGCAGGGAGACTCCTTTGATATTCTCATGGCCAGCTGGGGGCACATGCTGCTGATGAAACAGGTTTTTATGAAACTGTGGTAATTGCCTTCTAGAAATCTACCCAAAGCATGATTCTGCAGATGAAACTATTAGGATTGCACATGTAAAGTAGAAACAGATCTTAAAATATCAATAGTGATGAATTGAACAATTGAGCAGTATCGGTCACATCTCAGCGAGAGATGCAGGAGTTTCTTTTAAATTTGAAATTTGCCCCTGTCTCCCAAAGTGATTTTCCACAAATTAGTCTCTTTGTCTTTATCCAAGTTTCCTTTGGTGGAAAGTGAAAATAAAAGTTTGTGTTTACTGGGTGCCAAAGAAAAAAGGTAGTGGATTTCAGATTTGTAGTTCAACTTGACTCCTTGTTAAGTCTTTACTAAATTATACTATCTTCACCTCAGTCTTTCTTGTTAGAAAAGCATACCCAATGTGTACACTTGTAACAGTGAGAAAGAACTTTTGTAATTAGCATAAAGTAGAGAAAATTATTTGCAGCTAATTATAATTTGTAATTTCCTTCATTTATGCATTTGTTTTTTTTTTTGTTTAAAAATTATTTCCATCAGGCCACAGATTTTCTCTGCATCTCATTTTATTACTTCCATTAGTAAATACAGAACAGAATGCACCTCACAAAGCATCTGGCAGCTTTATTATTGAAATGGCAGTAAAGACAAAAAACACCCAGGCTATATATTTAAATATTTTTCCCCTGGTTTTGCTTCAAAGCAACAGATTAATAATACTATCAAGGAAAACCTTAGAATTAGATTAATGTATATTTAATGTTCTTCTAATGTCATTCTTATGATGCTTCTTTTTCTATTTTCTGTTTTCATTTCTAAAAATCCCTCAGCCCCTATCTCACTCTCAGCCCTTCAGAACAACTTAAATAAATATTAGGTCACAAAGGTGCCAGATGAATTTGTGGTGGCTATGCACAACTCATCAGCTGTACACAATGTCAGTGAGCTGAAGATCTTTCAGAACAAAATGGTGGAAGCAAGAGCAAGGCAGTAGCACCTCTGTGTGGGTGATATTGGAGTGGCCTGCCTGGTTGGCAATAACTAGTGTAGATTTACACAGTAGTTGGATTCTCTAGTTTTAGATGCTTTTAATATTTATGGAGAAGTATTTTACTTCAAGATGTTAGTAAAGGTATTACATTTTCAAATGCAATTGCAACAACTCTTTTCTCTGTGCAAAGCACCTAACATTAAACATTTATGTATGTAAATGGAATCTAAAATATGTTTAAAATTTTAAAAATATACAAGTTATCCATGACCACAATGAAGTACTAGGTTATGCAGCCAAATTTGTGCTGGCTCACATTTCCTAGTGTTTCAACATCTTATGAGAAAGATTTGAAATTAATTCCTGAATGTCTTCATGGTGTATTTTCTTCTCCCTTGAGGTAACCTTTCTGGATCTTGCAAACCCTTCTCACATCATTTGGAGAGAAGAAATGCTGAGATGGTGGTTCTTTCTGCTTTCTTTCAAACTGTCTTAAGAACCTGTGGAATACACTATATATTACCTGAACATTGTCATGCTTATTTTTAAAATGTGGTGACAAGGAAATTTAAATTTTTCTAAATAAAAAATATTCTTGGCGAAGTATATTTTGGCAACAAATCTTGCCACTTTCTTGAAATAGTTGGGAATAAAAGAGGTTGGATCTCTATCCCATTAGGTGTCACTGTTTCATAGATTTATGCTTAATTGGAACCTCAAAGATTTTTTCAGTGTATATTTTGCAGAAAGGAAATAAATGACATTATTTCTGCCCTAGAATTGCTTAGAATACCTTTAATTTGTAGACATGACATTCTGAGAAAAGCATACTTAAAAAATTATGAGGTCCTTACAACTTTACATTAAACAACACCAGGAAAAACACACTACCTTATTAAATTTCTTCCACCTTAATATGATCATTCAGTCACACAATCAGCGAAAATATAAAGTTCAAACTATAGTTTATGGGATTGCTAAAGGTTATGAAATGGAAATAAACATTTTATTTTTTTTCTAATACTAAGAAACACAGATAAAAATATAATAATGACTATGGTGTGAAATATGGTTAGAAAATAGAGCAATCTTTATCAGATTTTAGCAAAAACAGTTTCTTAAGCATTATTGTCTCAGATTTAACATAAAATATTTTAACCAATAAGAAGCAATGATAGGATGAACATAAAATGATTAAATTATTCTCCTTGAGGTCAAGTTAAAGATGATCCAGAACAATTGTTTGAGTGAGATAAATAATATTTAGTATTTGTTTTAATTCACAAATTATAAACCTTGTTCTAGCTGTCTGTTTGGGTAAGAAAAGTTTTATTGGATTCTTACCAAGTAATAACAAGAAATAAAGATACTATAGGCAGAAGAAACAATGAGAAATGGCTTGAAGATTTGAACATGAAATGTGACATGTTTAAAAATGACAGTTGGAGGCCTGGACTCTCCATCTGAGCACTAAGGTATGCTGCAGCCTTAGGACTGGGATTGGACAAGGCCTGCGCTGATGGCGGTATCCCACTTGAACAGTGCTTATGTGCTGACCTCTCACCAGACCAGCCCACAAGACTCAGGCCCAGAATCTGCATCTATGCAGTAAGTTCTGGGGTTGTTCTGAGACTTAAGCAGTGGACTAAGGGTCAGTGATATCAGGAAGATGACCTAGGAAGAAATTCTTTCTTAAGGGGTCTAAATATTAGCAAGAAGTGTACTTCAACAAGCAGTTTACAGACATTAGCCCAGAAATTAAACCAGAAGCACTAGCAATAGCAAAACAATCAAAATGAAAAGAGGAAAAAAAATGACCCAAACCAAGAATTCTCAATACCCAAAGAGAAAAATAGGAACAAATGAAATGGAGCACCCTGAAACAAAACCAGCTAGACCCCCTGAATTGGCAACTAAAGAGGATCTAGAAAAAATGAAATCAGAAACAGTCTCTCAGATAATAGCACAGATGATGATAAAAGTGAATGATAAAGGTCAGAAAATTGAGAACATTAGGAACATGATGGAATTCCAGCAGAGAAAACAAATGGAATCAAATAAACAGATTCAAACTGAAACTGAAGAGAAAAAGAACACCATTGAAAGGTTACATAGTAGTGCTAGTGCTAGTGAATCTGAAGACAGAATTTTAGACATAGAAGGCAGGATTGCAATTAGTGACAAGGAAAGGAAAGATTTCTTAAAAATGGTGAGGGAACCATGAGAAACCAATCCAACAGCTGCCAGAATGATGCAAAGAGAACAATTTAATACTACTTGTATTCAACAAAGAAACAGGAGAGTGCAAATGACATAAAAATAAATAAAACTATTCACAAATGTAATGGCAGTATACTTCCCAAGCAAGAGAAAAGAATTTGACATATAGATAAGTTAGGCATATAGGGCCCCAACTAACCATTATCAAAAAATCCATCTAGGCATATAATAGGCACAATAACAGAATCTCAACAGAACAAAATGTTGAAAGAAATTCAAGTAAAGAAACAGTTCCAATACAAAGGAAAGTACATCACAATTATAGCAGACTTTTCAGCATAAACCCTTGAATCAAGGAAAGCCTGGAGTGAAATACTTCAAGCTCTAGAAGAAAACAGTCTCCAAACTAGACTAATGTATTCTGCAAAAGTATCCTTCAGACTTGATGGTTCTTTATGCAGGAGAAATAACACCAGAGACACTTCATGAATACTAAACCTGCATTACAAAAACTTCTAAATAATATTTGAAAAAGTGAAGATAACTACTCCATAAGGCCTAATGGAATGAAGCCATTAGGCAAGACAAGAAATTAAATCACAGGGTGTAAATAATAATAAAAGAACCAACTAAAGAAAAATATGACAAGTACAAGTCAACACATATCAGTTATAATGTTAATGGCCTCAATGCACCAATTAAAATAAATGGACTGGCAGAATGGACCAAGAAGCAAGATCCAACAATATGCTGCTTTCAAGAAACAATACTTAATTGCAGAAAAAATTCCACAGACTGAAAGTAAAAGGATGATAAACAATTCTCTTTCATATCTTTCCAGATAGGAAACTGCAAAAAAGCAGGAATAGCTATCTTATTTATAAAGTCAACATCAAACCAAAGTAATTAAGAGAGACAAAGTAATTAAGAGAGACGAGGAAGAAAGTAATTAAGAGAGGCAAAGAGAGACAAAGACCTGTATTCTCATACAGGTAACAATCCAAAAGATAGAGATAACAATGATAAATATATATGCACCAAATGTTAGTGCACTAAACTATATAAAACAAATATTGATGGACATGAAAAGCTAAATACTATAATGGTGGATGACCTTGACACCTCACTGTCATAAATAGATCAACTAGACAAAACATCAATAATAAAATACTAGAACTGAACCAAACTTCTGATGGACTTAATAGATGTCTACAGAACATTGTACCCCACAGAATCAGAATGCACATTCTTCTCAGCTGCACATGGGTCATTCTCCAAAATAAACCACACACTAGTTCATAGAACTTGTTTAAGTAAATACAAATGAAATGAAGTTGTCCCCTATACACTGTCAAAATTTAGTGCTTTGAAATTGGACATCAATGGCAAAAGCAATTCCAAGAACTTCATAAACACATGGAAGCTGAATAACTAATTGGTCATGGATGAAACTAAATAAGAAATTAGACAGTATCTACTATTAAATGATAATACCAGAGCAACATATAGGAATCTATGGGGTACAACAAAATCAGTGCTAAGAGAAAAATTCATAGCAGTGAATGTCCACAGTAGGAAAACAAGAAGCTCAAATAAGCAAACTATTGTTGTTCCTCAAGCTTTCAGAAAAAAGAAGAGCAAGACAAACCCAAAGCTTATAGAAGGGGGACAATTATAAAGATCAGAGGAGAAATAAATGCAATAGAGACTAAGAAAATTGTACAAAAAATCAATGAAGAGTTGATTTTTTGAAAGAATAAACAAAATTGAGACACTTTAGCCAAACTTGTCAAAAAAGAATAGACTCGGGCTGGAGATTTAGCTCAGTGGTTCCAGTGCCTGCCTCGTAAGCACAAGGTCCTGGGTTCAATCCCGGGGACCACATAGAATGCTGGGCGTGGTGACTCATGCCCACCAGCCATCAATACCACATAACCACAGTGCCAGGTGTGGTGGTTCATGCCTGTAATCCCAGCACTCGGGAGGAGAGACAGGAGGATTGCTGAGTTTGAGGCTTGCCTGGGCTACATGGTGAGCTCAGGGCCAGCCAGAGCTACAAAGTGAGACCCTGTCTCAAAAAAAAAAAAAAAAAAAAAAAAGGATGCAAATCTATGCAGTTATGAATGAAATGGGTGAAACCACAACAGATCCAGAAGAAATCCGAGGTCAACATCTCTTCCAAAAACGTATACTCCACAAAGATGGAAAAGAGATGAAGTGGACAGATTCCTAGACACATATGAACTCCTAAAACTGAATGGAGAAGATAAAAAATGCTAAAAACTGCAATATTAGTGAAATTGAAAATGTAATGAAAAACATACCCACAATGAAAAGTCCTGGTCCTAAGGCTTCACTGCTGAAGAGATTTAGAAAAGAGCTAATGTCATTAATTTTCAAACTCTAAAGAAATTAATAAAAGACTGGATAAAGATGTGTTTTTTTAATAAAATGGAGTCTTATTCTGCCATAATGAATGATAAATTTGAGATATTTATATTCAAATGGATGTACCTTGAAGACCTACTCATAAGTGAAATAAGTAGGACACAAATATTATGTCATTTCTCTGAAGAAACAAAGTATAAATGAGTTCTACAATATATGATAGGTACTATGAAGTAGGAAGAAAATGTTCAAAGGGAAAAGGGGAATTAGGGGACAACAAAGAAGGGAAAGGAAAAATTTGATAGTAAAAAAAGGAAAAAGGAAACAAAGTTTATATATATATATATGGCACAGGGAATTGTAGGGAGGTCAGGGGAATGGGGAATGGGGAAAAAAAAAGAATCAAGATTGTCATGTACCGGTACAAACCCTCAATGTTGAATGTGATCATAATGTAGATTTAAAATGTACCAACAAAATCAATTTTAAAAAAACTTTAATGAAATTAAAATAGATGCAAAACTCCCAAGTTCATTCTTCAAAGGAATTATTACCTTGATTCCAAAGGCAAAGAAAGACTTAAAAGAAAAAGAGAAATATAGGCTAAAAAAGAGAAATGTATAAAAATAATAAAAGTGTATAAAAAGAGAAATATATCTCTAATGGATATAGATGCAGAAATCCTCAATAATATACTGGAATACAATACAGAGGCTCATCAAGAAGTTCATATTCCCTGATCAAGTTGGATTCATCCCAGGAATGGAAGGATGGATCAACATATGCAAATCAATAAATACGATAAACTATATTAACAGAGTCAAGGACAAAAACCATATTATCATCTCAACAGATGCAGAAAATACATTCAACAAAATCAAGGAACTTTTCTCCACTGTTGGTGGGAATGCAGACTAGTACAACTATTATGGAGATCAGTGTGGAGATTCCTCAAAAAGCTAGGAGAGATGTTCCATTTGACCCTGCTGTTCCCTTGCTGAGGATATACGCAAAAGAATTACAAGATTCATATCACAGAGACATATGTGCACCCATGTTTATAGCAGCTCAGTTTGTGATAGCTAAATCGTGGAAACAACCCAAATGCCCATCAACTCTAGATTGGATAAATAAGTGATTTTTAAAATATAAAATGAAGTATTACTCTGCCACAAAGATTGACGACACTGAATCATTTATATTCAAATGGAAGTACCTTCAAGGCAATAATCATAAGTGAAATAAATAGGTCACAGTTGTGTAAATATTGTATATTTTCTCTGGTATGAGAAATTGAAAATAGAAATGTGTTCTAGAAAACATGATTATGTTGTGAAATAGTAAATATTCAAAAGGAAATGGGATTTAAGGGTAGATAATGAAGACAGAAAAAAATTGATGTTAACAAAAGGAAAAAAAAATACTTGTGTATAGGGATGGGGGAAGGGGGAAATGAGAATTAAGTTGTGTCATATACTGGTACACATTCTCAATGTGGAGTGTAATTGTGAGTGTATATATAATGTACCAATAAAATGTACAAATAAAAAGTCCACCTCTGGGCTGGAGATTTAGCTCAGTGGTTCCGGCGCCTGCCTCGCAAGTGCAAGGTCCTGAGTTTGATCCCTGGCAACCACATACAATGCTGGGCGTGGTGACTCACGCCCACCAGCAATCAATACCACATACCACAGTGCCGGGCTTGGTGGCTCACACGCCTGTAATCCCAGCACTCGGGAGGCAGAGACAGGGATTTCTAAGTTCGAGGTTTGCCTGGACTACATAATAAGCTCAGGGCCAGCCTGAACTACAAATAGAGACCCTGTCTCAAAAAAAAAAAAACCAAAAAACCCACCTCCCATTCATGTTCTAAACCCTACAGACAATTGGAATAGATCATTTTTACTTCAACCCATAAAAGCTATTTATGAAATACCAACAGCCAGCATCATACTAAATGATCAAAAATTGAAAACTTTCATGCTAAAAGAAGGACCGAGACAAGGATGTCCACTATCACCACTCCTGTTCAATAATGTTCTGGAAACAGCCACAGCAATTAGACAAGATAAAGAATTAAGATGAATAAAGATAGGAAAGGAAGAAGTTAAGTTGTCACTGTATTCGGATGACATTATATAGAAGATCAAGAACCTCAACCAAAAACCTGCTTGACTTAGTTGCCAGATTCAGTAGAGTAGCTGGGTTCAAGGTCAACACCCCAAAATCAATAACCTTCCTATGCACAAATAATAAGACTCACTGAGAGACAAATAGAGAAAGCAATTCCTTTCACAATAGAAACCAAAAAGAGGAAATATATGGGAACCAATCTAACAAAGCAGGCGAAAGAACTCTTCTCTGAAACCTACATCATTCTGAAAAAGGAGATCCAAGAGGATATAAGAAAACAAAAAGACATTCCTTGCTCCTGGGTAGGAAGAACCAATATCATCAAAATGCCCATACAGTCAAAACTACTATATAGATTCAATGCAATCCTGATTGAAAATCCAACAGCGTATTTCACAGAGCTAGAGAAAATTATTCAAACATTTTTCTGGAACCAGAAGAAACTTAGAATAGCAAAAGCAATTCTAGACAACAAGAACAGGGCAGGTGGTATGATAATCCCCAATTTGAAACTATATTACAAAGCCATTGTGATAAAAATAAAAACAAAAACAAAAATAACAGCATGGCACCAGCAAAGAAACAGACCCATGGATCAGTGGAACAAAGAAGAGGCAGAGACAGTTCCAGAGCTACTAAGCTAAAAGTTTCTGCACAGTAGGAGGAGCCACCAACAGAACAGAAAAAATAACCTATAAATTGTGAAAAACTTTACCAGCTCCTCATCAGATGAAAGACTACTATATACAGTATACAAAGAACTTTAAAACATCAACTCCCCTAAATTTAAAGACCCAATCCAAAAATGGTCATAGGAAATGAGCAGACGTTTTTCAAATGAAGAAGTCAGAGAAGAAATATATGAAAAAATGCTCAGAATCACTGGTCATTCAAGAGATACAGAAGAAAACAACTCTGAGATTTCATCTCACTCCAGAAAGAATGGAGGCTATCAAGAAACCAACAACAAATGTTGTCAGGGCTGCAAGGAGAAAGGAACCCTTCTCCACTGTTGGTGAGAATGTAGACTAGTGCAATCACTATGGAAATAGGTGTGGAGATTCCTCAAAAAGCTAAGATTGGAAGTCCCATTTGAGCCCACTATTTCCTTGCTAGGTATATACATGAAAGAATTAAAAGAATCATGCCATAGTCACATAAGTGCACCCATGTTTATAGCAGCACAGTCTGTAATAGCTAAATCTTGGAAATAGCCCAAATGGTCATCAAAGGGAAGCTAGATAAAGATGACATTTTTTTTCGTAAAATATAGTCTTACTCATCCATAAAGAATGATAATGTTGAGTCTTTTATTCTCAAATGGATGTACCTTGAGGAATACTCCTAAGTGAAATAAATAAGACAGAGATGTTTAAATACCATATAGTTTCTCTAGTGTGAGAAATGAAAGGTGTAAATGAGTTTCAGAATATATTATAGATATTACAAAATAGGGATAAAATGTTGAAAGGGAAATAGAAAAGGGAAATTAGGGAAAATAAAGAAGGGAAAGAAAACATTAGATAGTAAAACAAACAGAAACAAAGTTTATATATATATATGTGGGGGTTGGGGTATTACAGTGGGCAGAGAAAAGGAAAAAAATGAGAATCAAGATATGCCATATGCAGGTACAAATTTTTAATATTGAATATGACTATAATGTATATATAAAGTATACCAATAAACTCAGTTAAAAAAAGAATGACAATTGGCCTTGAGTTGAAGAATGTCCAAATGAAAGATTTATTGTGCTCATTATTTACTTTGAAATTTTTGTCATAAAATCATTTCAAGTTTCTGTCTTCAGAAGTAATGGAAAAAGTTAATTGACTCAGAACTGCTTGCATTCATTTGGAGGCATCTGAGACATTTAGCAATATCTACTGAAGTGGGAAGTTTACTTTCAATTTTAAAATATTTGAGAAATAGCAAGGAAATGAGGATATTAAAAAAAGCTTGAGAAAAAAATGGTAAGAAATTAGAAGACACTTTAGCTGTTCTAAAATAAGCATTTGAAAGTAGAAGAAAGATTTTTTTTTTTTTGAGGCAGGGTCTCGCTTTGTAGATCAGGCTGGCCCTGAGCTCACTATGTAGCCCAGGCAAGCCTCAAACTCAGCAATCCTCCTGTCTCTGCCTCCTGAGTGCTGGGATTACAGGCATGAGCCACCACGCCTGGCAGAAGAAAGATTTCTTAGGAACCATCCACACACAGAATGATAAAGTTATATGTAAGAAGGATTAATATGTGTGGAGATCATTTAAGTTTTTAAAAAATGAAATTCTGTTTTCATTTTATAGGAAAATATATATAAAATAGCTGAGAACTACACAGATTGATTTTAGGCACATGTTATGTGTGGTAAAGCAGAGCATGTTGGAAATCATAAGTAATTAAGGTGTATACACAACTGAAAAAGAGACACAAATGATAACTACAAGCAGTGTAACCAATTCTGAACCACATGAAAACATGATTGTTTTTGTATTTTTATATAAGTGATACAATACATATGTATATTTTAGTTTCATGCATATATTTACATGTAGATTAAAATTGCATGTAATCTAGAAATAATTATATGTTCATTGTTTTTTTATTCAACTATGTATTAATTCATATTATAGAAGACGTCTTGATCTGGGGATCAGTCTTTAAAATATACAGGCACAACAGCCTAAAATCTGACTAGGCCATCCATTAATTCCAAGTAGCCTGCAACTCAATTTATCTATTGTGTCTCCTTTAGGGAGAATATCAATGGTTCATGTCCTTTAAAATAAAAATAATACAGCCCCATTCCTGGGAGTTTACACACAAAAAGTTAACCTTAAAAGTTGCATTGGAGCCGGGCAAGGTGGCTCACGCCTGTAATCCCAGCACTTGGGAGGCAGAGACAGGAGGATTGCTGAATTCGAGGCTTGCCTGGGCTATATAGTGAGCTCAGAGCCAGCCTGAACTACAAAGCGAGACCCTGCCTCAAAAAAAAAAAAAAAGTTGCATTGGAAAGATTAACGAGTAATATCAAGATAGCTTTTCTACCCCCAGGTTGATGGTTATTTTTAGCACAATTTTTATTGAGCAACCACTACATATGAACAAATGAGAGAGAGACAGAGAGAGACAGAGACAGAGACAGACAGAGACAGAGACAGAGAGACAGAGAGACAGAAAGAGAGAGAGATGCCAAAGTAAAAGATGCCTAAAGCAACAGATTTTAGTACTTTAAAAAAAGTTTCTATTAAAGAAAAAAAGGCTTCTATTTCTCTAGTGTCCGTTTGTGATGGGAGGTTTCAGCAGAACCTTCACAAAAGTTTGCAACACATAATGAAATGTACCTGACTCATGAAAACGTGCAGTTGGCACAGTCCCCTCGCTGGGTACTTCGGGCACTGCTTAGGGATGTGGCCACAGTGGTGACCTGGGTGGTGGGGTTGCTGAGGGGAATTGTATGCATAGTGTGTCCATTATGTTTCTTTTATGCAGAAGCTATCTGCCTCTGCTCTTTATTTTTACAGTCTAACTTATCTACATAAGTACTTTTTTTCTTGGCCTTGATTATTATAAAATTCCTTTAACAGTTTGTATTTACCATATTCAGTTCTATTTATTACCTTATGCCATGACAGCCTTCTGATATAGGGCAGTATCCACTATTATGATTGTGAAGAAACTGACATCCCAAATTAAGAGAAAGATAAATAAATATTGTTATAGCATTAGGAGGAAGTGAAAAATTTTCAGGTTCTAAACACAGCTCAGGCCAAATCTGATTCCCCCAACTTTCCTCTGTGCCCCATGTGCTGAAGTACCTCATCACCTCTGGATCCCATGTACTCACCACCGTCTCCTGCCTCAGTAATGCTCTCACTGAGGAGGTACTATTATCAGCGCATTCTCTCTTATCAGCTTCTGCAAAATGGCTGTTCTTTGTTTCTTCCTGAATTCTTTCTTCCCTTCCAAACTTTTCCTTTGGTTTACTAAGCATTTACATATTTCACATCAAACATACTAGCTATTCTTGAACAAAATTTCTTACTTTATGAATCTCTTCCTGACCTACTGTGTTCCTTTATGAATCCTATATCCACATATTAATTAGACTTCCTGTCATGTCCCAGAGTTTTCATGCAGTTTACTGTCAACCTAAGTATATGTCAAGGAATTTGAAAATCTGCAGGACTGTGAAGACCTGCATTTAAAATGTTATAGAGGGGCCGACGTGTTAGCTCAGTAGTTCCGGTGCCTGCCTCGCAAGCGCAAGGTCTTGAGTTCGATCCCGGGTAATCACATACAATGCTGGGCATGGAGACTCACGCCCACCAGCAATCAATACCACATACCACAGTGCCGGTCATGGTGGCTCACGCCTGTAATCCCAGCACTCGGGAGGCAGAGACAGGAGGATTGCTGAGTTCCAGGCTTGCCTGGGCTACATAGTGAGCTCAGAGCCAGCCTGAACTACAAAGCGAGACCCTGTCTCAAAAAAAAAAAAAAGTTATAGAACACAGATGCCATTAGAAGTGTATTTTAGCATCTGTACCAGGGTGTGATGTGGACCAAATGGCCACTTTAGAAGAATCAGTCACTGGTGAAGAATGTATTCAGAAGTCAAACATTTAATATCTGAAGAACATTCATTCATTTATTTAATTACATTTATTTATTTTAGTTATTGCTCCTCTAGGCCTGTTCTTTTGCCACTTTCATCTGCTACAGTTGTACAAGTACTCTCACACCTGAATGTCACTTTCTTGGTAACCTCAACTACAGTGAATACAAACAAGACCCTGAAAGAATGAAAACACTCTAATTGAGAAATGACTCTAACATAGGAAGCAACTATGAATGTCTTGCTCTCTAAAATTCAAACAGTTATAAGGAAACTTTTTAAAGACTCAAGGTTTGTATTTACTTTAGAAAATATGTAATTGCAAAAAAGCTGGATAATGTTATGCATGAACAATGTATAGCAGGTTCTAAAGAGAAGCCTGCTGACTTCACATCATTTTAGTAAAGACAGAAAAGAAAATCTATGAGACACACCACCAGAAATAAAAACACATGGAGTTCTCAGCCTTGTGGGCTGAGATAAAATACTGCAATATCATAGTAAACTTTAACAATGCCATACCGTGTGAGTTTCTCTGTTAGCTTTTACTGCACAGAACACCAAGCAAAAGTTTAGTTGGAAACAACCACTTATTTTGATCATTGGGGAGTTTTTCTGTTCTGGTCAGACTAGTCTGACATGATCCTGCCGAATTCATGAGTTTATAGGCAGCAATTTTCTAAGCTAGCAATCCCAGATGGCATCACTCACAATGTGGCAGTTGATTAACAATCAGAAGGGATAGATACCAAAGGTGACGAGGCTGCCTTCATCCAGATGGCTACCCTTCATGCACTTTTTCCAAGAATGGAGGAAAAAAAGCTGCAAAGTTTCATACAGTGGACACTCAGAACTGGTACAATTTTACTGTACTGTTTCCAGTGTTAAAAATGATTTTCAAGATCCTCCTAGTTTCAAAATGTAAGATATTAACTTTTCTCTTTGGGGAGTAATTAGAAAGACTTTTGCAATCTATATATAATAAAAATTAGATGATACCACAAAGTCACTTTTTTCTTTCTACTTACTGAGCATTTATATATTTAAAAAATGCTCTCTAATGACATAGAAGCTTGAGCTTCCAGAATAGCTAAGGTATTGTTAGAGCCACTATGAAGCTGCATATATCAATTATGTATGTGATGCAGTATTCAACAGCAAAAAGCTGGAGTTTCTGTTACCTATGTTTCTGAAATGTGGCACAATAACTTCTATGATGATACTGAATAAATGAGGTAAATCATTTACATATATCCAGCAGGTTCCATATTCTGTTCTTGCTATTGAATCTAAAATGTTAAAAGCCAGTCCTCAAGGATTACACACTTGTGAGGGTGAGATAGATAATAAAAACAACTATGTACCATCAATGATAAATGGTAAGCTAAAACTGAGGTTTAAATGAAGATAAGAAAAGAAGTGGAGAGAAATGAAGGAAGTACAATTTGATATAAATGTTCTTTGCAGTGTTTATTGGAAGTAAAGTCTATTTGGGTTCACAGTTTGTAGAGGTTTCAATACATAGTCTCAACCATTTCAGTCTACGCCCCTCAGTGACCTAAGTCTTCCAGCCAAACTTCATCTTCCAAATCACATTTAGCTATAGACTCATCCCTGGACTAACTCACTGATAAATAAAATATCCCCATGATACAATCACCTCCCCCAAAGCCCTGCTTTTGACATACAAAGATAAACCTTAAGAGGATCCATCACATTTTCATAATTAGTTAACTTGTTTGACTTTAGCTAACCAGGATATAAATAGTGCAATGGAACAATAAGAACTGAGAAAATTCTGATATTTCAAAAAATAGAATAAAAGCTACTTTCCAAGTGTTTTCTCATTTATTTTCATGGGGAGCAAGTTTAATTAAAAATAACAGCAAAATATTTTTGTTTCATGATTTTCTAGTTGAAATTTCAAGAGTTGGAGTCAAGAATTATGCTGATAAAGATTCTTCACTTCCTTTCACTTCCAAAATGTTCTATTGTGTTAACTCTTCTGAATGCCTCAGGACATCCATTGTCTGAAGAATACGCAAACTAACAGGAAGCTACTGTTGTCAATTCTCAGTAAGAACCGAGTGATTGATGCCCTGTCATTAATTCACATCCTGATTACAAAGAGGACATTTTGGCAGCCATATGGAGTGTGGGTGGGGTCCGTGTCTCCTCCTTCCCACGACAAACGCGCTCAAAGCTGCAAATGTCCTTCATGTATGCGAATGTTTGGGAGCTGTCAAAAGTACATATTCAGATGTTATGCTATTTTAGATTTATGGTAATATACCACAGGGTTAGTATGAGAAGTCAGGAAATGTCACTCACACATGACTTTGGTAACCACTTCCATCACCCTGCCACATGTCTCGTCACATTCCATACTGTTCTGGAAGTGCTTCATGTTGCCACCTGATCTTAACACTTCCAATTATCATCACATCCCTCTGGAAGAGTCTCTGGCATTCCTTAATTTTTGAGTTGTGCAGGCCATGTCTAGTTAATCATAACATATATCTTCAAAAGCTTCCAGTCAGTTTTGATTACCATCTGCTGTACTTTTAAAAGTCATTTCTGAGATAAAGTGGCCAGACTCACATGTATTGTACCAAAACCTTTATGTCAAAGTGCAGAAGCTAGCTTTGATAAACTTAATTGATGCTTTCAAGGAACATTACCATCGGCTACAAATACAGAGCATTTTAATTCATTTGTTTTGTTCTTTTTAGTATTTTTTATAACTTTTTGGAAACATTATATATCATGCACCTTTCATACAATCTCTAGAGAGAAAAAGAATCTACAGTAGTAAAATACATGGTGCTATTTCACTCCTAGGAGTTTATTGAAATATTGTGAAAAACTGAAAGTTTGAGAGGTAGTCAATTTAGATGCTTCAGGAATTTTTTGAGATTGTATTTCCATATCTCTTTTCCTGCAATCTCCTCACCCCAAAACAACTTCACAATCATTTAGTTATTTGACATTGCAATGGGTGTAGGTTAGAGGGAATCATTTTCTAGTTAAATTATTCTAACCTCACAGTTAACACTTTGTACATCTTGAACAGTTTTTGTATCTATAATATAATAATAATTATCACATTTATTCAAGTATTCTCATCTTTGGTCTTACCTTCCTCCTCAGAGTCATCTCAGTAAACGGGAAACATTTAAACATCAGTTTTCATGACCATCATCCTCTAAATTCTATTCGCACATTGATATATGTGAAGCATGTATGTATATCCAGGAGAAGATATAGAATTGACACAATTATCAATATATAATTCCATATGTAATGTACATTATTATTTATAATTTGTTCTATTAATTTAAAGGATGGAATTAGTTTGTACACATCAACAACAAATAGTTTACTCAATTAGAAATATCACTCCATCAAAACCAATCTTCAAAATACTCTTACTCGATCTTTTATTATATTCATAATGCATCATGCCCTTGGATCTATATCACATGCCAGACTCTGTGGAGAGTTCCAGCCTTTGCCATCTTCTAATTACACCTGCTGGCAGTAGAGATTCTGAACCTTGTGGAGGCTGTGCTCATCTAATGAAGCAAAAATTAGCCACACAGCACAGTGCCTACTGAGGAGGCTGCTTTTGTACTATTTATACAAGAGGTAGGCTGGAGAACTAGTCTACTGGGACTATGACTCTTTTTCCATAAAACTCAGAGTACTTAAACAATTTACCTCAAGCAATAACTTCTTACCCTTGGATGATACTAGTCTATACAATTGTAGGATTTAGATGAGGTAAAACCTGTGTCTAGAGTTCATGTGATTTATAGTTTCATTTCTTGAAGTTTCTTCAAATGCTTATCTTACTTTTTTAGTTTATTTTTATCTTTATTGGTACATTGTGTATACGCATCATGATCTCACTCAATATTGGGAATTTGTACCAGTATATGACACAATTTAATTATCATTTTTCCCATTCCCCTACACACCCTACAACCCCCACCCCCTAAATGTATAAGCTTTCCTTTTTTTTTTTTTTTACTATTATCACAGTTTTTCTTTACCCCTCATTACTCACTCCTCCACCACATTTCCCTTTGAATATTTGCTATTTCACAATATCCATCTGTCTTTTAAGTCTTAAAAGCTGGAGTTGTATGTTGAGGAACAAATTATTAAAATTACCATTGTTATGCACAGTAATGTTGACTTACAGCCTCAATTCTTACTTGAATGAAGATGGATAAATAAACTACTTGCCTGTATCCTCTCTTTGTAGTTTATACATGCTGGCAAGTTCATATCAGAAACTTTTCTAATGATGTTTTCTACCAGGATACAAAGCTGAAATCCAATTCACTGGAAAACTGAGGTCAGTTTCTGTGAGAAAAGAAAAATAATAATGCAAGACTAAATGATGACATCATTGTGTTTTAAGATTTGAAATTTCTGTCATTAGGGAAGGGAATAATTCTAGCATTTTCACAATGCATGTGTCTGACCATAAGCAAATTATCAGAACAAGGTTTATAACATTACTACTTTTAGTTAGAGGGATACTTTACAAAAGCATTGCATAGACACCAAATAAAATCCTTGTTCAAATAAGGAGCATTCCATACTAAAAATAAAATTTTAAATTGTCATTCAAGTATAATTTGAGAAATAAATAAGAAGTATTTCTTATTCAGAAATGTGATGCTTTGCCAAAGTTTATATACCCATAAACCAAAAATCTCTTGGTTTATTTAAAATAAACTGTAGTGATATTTGGCTCTAAAAGTGTTTTAGTTTGAATTTATTATCGTTAATCTCATTTTGTCATTTGTATGACACATTTTCCCAAAAGATATCAAGACATCTAATAAAACTTAGAAGTAATGGAAAAATAGCATGATAATTGGTGTTAAATAGATCGTTTGTTAGTGTTTCATTATAGAAGCTCATCTCTATCTAATTTTATTCTTTTTCTTTCTACTCCCAAATGATTATCTAAAAATCTGAATAATGATTTATTTATTTATTTATTTATTTATTTATTTATTTATTTATTTATTTATTTTTGCTTTATGAGACAGGGTCTCGCTTTGTAGTTCAGGCTGGCCCTGAGCTCACTATGGTGCCCAGGCAAGTCTTGAACTCAGCAATCCTCCTGTCTCTGCCTCCCGAGTGCTGGGATGACAGGCGTGAGCCACCACGTCCGGCATTGTGGTATGCGGTGTTGATTGCTGGTGGGCGTGTCTCCACACCCAGCATTATATGTGGTTACCGGGGATCGAACCCAGGGCCTTGCGCTTGCGAGGCAGGCGCCGGAACCACTGAGCTAACCCTCCGGCCCTGAATAATGATTTATTAAGCTTCATTTGTCAGCATATTAACTTGGCCCCTTCCACTCTCTTTTTCCAACTCTTCATCTCATTATCATATCCAGGAATGTTTTTTTTTTTTTTTTTTTTTTTTTTGAGGGTCTCGCTTTGTAGTTCAGGCTGGCCCTGAGCTCACTATGTAGCCCAGGCAAACCTGGAACTCAGCAATCCTCCTGTCTCTGCCTCCCGAGTGCTGAGATGACAGGCGTGAGCCACCATGCCCGGCACTGTGGTATGTGGTGCTGATTGCTGTTTGATTGTTGGTGGGCGTGACTCACCATGCCCAGCATTGTATGTGGTTACTGGGATCGAACTCAGGACCTTGCGCTTGTGAGGCAGGCACTGGAAACACTGAGCTAAATCTCCGGCCCTACAGAGATATATATATATATATATTTTTAAATCATTAGCTTATTGATATTTTGAAAATGAGTGACTTTCTATTCCATGCGTATACAGTAAATGTAAGGGTAAAATTCATTGACCAAAGTATATGTGAATAGTATTTTTTCATGTTTCTCTCATTCTTTTAAAATTAATTAATTAATTTTATTGGTACATTTCACATATACATATTGATCACGTTCATCATAGGAATTTGTACCTATACTTGATGTATCTTCTTCTTTTTTCTTATTCCCATTTCCTCCCTTTCAACCTCTCTCCCCCTTATTTACAAAAGCTTTGTTTCCAGTTTTTTTTTTTTTTTCTCTTCCTTCCTTTACTCTTCTGCCCTCTTTTGTTCCCCTTCACATTTGAACACTATCTTACTATGTTCATTTTTCTAAAGCTGGGCCATGGAAACATAAACTCATTATCTACTTAGAATAAAAACCTATCAGACCCGAGGATGTAGCTCAGTGGCAATGTGCCTGGTTGACAAGTGCAAGCTCCTGAGTTCAACCCCTGGTATTGCAAAAATAAACAAGCAAGTAAGTAAATAAATAAATTTAAAACGCTGCCTACCCCAAAGTGGGCCTGTGGGAGTCCCAGTATTCATAGTAGCTACAGTCAAGGAATGCTTTCTTGAATCAGGTCCATGTATGCAGTATTCTACTCCCAGAATTACCATCAGCTCGGATTCAGACATTAGACCACACTCTGTTCAAAGTTTCACTCGTACATATATATTTATTTAGAGTTTTAAAAATAATAAAATTGCAGTGTAAGGGATCCCAAACTCAAAATCTTCAAAGATTAAAATTTTTAGGGAGTAAAGATTTATATCTTACCTGGAAAATTATGAGAAAGTTGAAAAAACTTCATTTTCTCTTTTAATTTTGACCTCTGTGTTCCTTGGATACCAATAGGTACACTCTGAAGGACAGTGAGGTCTGTTAAACACCCACAGTAGACATGAATGATGATCTGGGCCTGTCAAGACTCCAAAATCCACATTGATCCTATGGGGATCATCAGCACTGGCATGTGCGGCCAGTCTCTCCCCATGTAAGTCTGAGGATGAGTCTGATTGGAAGAAATTCTCATTTTGCAAATGAGAAAATAAATATTAGGAAAAGCTAATTTGGAGTCAAGGTTTTAATAGAGCTTCATGTAGCACTAAAGTTGGGACTCTTAGTCTTGTACTTTAATGCCTTTTGGGTTCATTTTGTAAGAGCTGCTGTAACAAAGTGTCACGGACTAGGTAGCTTAAAATAACAACAGCACAAATGTCTTGTCTACAAGCTAGAAATCACAGCTATGGAAGAGGGACTTGTAATCACAGTTTGGGTTGGGTTATGATTTATTTATATCTTAAAAGGATTTTTTAAAAATTTTATCCTATCTAGCTTTTGGGTTTTATCTGAAATCCAGCAGCTTTTTCAGGTTGCAGATATATTACTCCAGTCATAGCGATCAAGGTTCATGTTTATTTCGATCTCCCGTGTCATCGAGCTTAAAACAAAGACAGGATTGCATGCATCCTTGTGAATGTGAATCAAACTGATTTATATTGAAGTCTCTCAAAAGAACAAAGTGAAGCAGCCACGCTTTATTTAGAGTGACTTAGATAGTCCTACAAGTGGAAGGAGTGCTGAATGTGACAGAAATGTGGAAGAAAGTTGAAACTAAAACCTGAGTACACTGTGGCCAAGGCAAGCTGAAAACAAAACTAATCATCACAGTGTTACTCTTGCCACAAATGTTTTTCGCAAGTGTTTGAGAGAACTATCTATGCATTTCTGTTAGGTCCCTCTGAGGAGCATTTCCCCCTCTGCTTTTGCGCCCCATCAGTTCCCAGACCAGCTGCAGAGGGACCCTTGCTAATGCAGGTGAAGCCCTGCACTGCCAGAAAGGTGGGACATTTCTGATGCTGAAGTACACACTTTGTCCTAGACCTTCTCTATTGGTTACTACTCCCGTCACATCCTGTTTTCACTACCACTCTTCCCTAGGTTCCAAAATATAACCCAGGAGTATTTTATGCAGACATAAGTGCGAACTACAGGCAACATTGAATTAAAACCAGAAAGTTTTGAATTCAGACAGATTCATGTAAGAGTCTTAGATTTGTTTCTCATAATGGTTTGACCTCTATGAATCATCGACTGCCACTTGTAATGTGGACTGAAACATATTCACATTCTTCATTGGTTATTTAGAAGAGTACTTGAGATAATAAAAGATTATGGAGAAATATTTTGCTTGGCTTCACAAAGATAGCAATCAGTAGAGTGGAAATATGAAATTAGAGTTTGTTTAATTACTTAGCCCATGATCTAACACAGCAAAACACAGCCTTGAGATAAAATAAAGCACATTGCCTGCCTCTGAAAATGCAATTATATTACTACAGAGACACACCCATTTTCAAATTTCTCTACTTTCACAATGGCAAAATTAAATAAATGTGACACAAAGACCTAAAACATTTACCATTTGTTTTACTACACAAGTTTGTTAGCCCCTTATTTAAAATATCACAGTATATCACTGGGGTTACTTATAATTATGTTTGAATTAAATATACATGCATATATATACATACATGTGTGTGTGTGTGTGTGTGTATATATATATATATATATATGCATGTATATATATATACATCTCCAAGCATCTATATAAATATAGATTCAATCATCACAGCACACACCTGTATTTCTATTGCTCAGGAAATTGAGGGAGGAGGATTGCCACAAGCTGGAAGCCAAAATAGGCTGCATAGTGATTTCAAAACCACCATTGACTAAATAGATTTTTTCCCAAATATATATATTCCATTGATGATACATGAAAATGAAATTGAAAACATATATCAGACAGTCTATTTATGTCAGCAGAGTAACCAGGACCTGGTATGCTCATTGTCTATAAAAGAAATAAGATTTGGCAGCAATAGGGTAAAATATGATATGATATATTCCATTTGTTTAGATGTTTAATACTAAATCATTGTAATACAGTCCTAATGGTATAAGTGTATTCCATATTTTCAATGTTGTAACATCCTACTAACAATATGGCTAGTATTAATTTATGTCATTATTAAAATTGTCACTCTTACTTTGACATAAATTATTCTTTCAGGGACAGATGGACAGTATAATTTACCAAACCAACTGCTCATTCTCATACTATGACTAAAAACTGTAGCATTCTGTGGATGAATGGATATTTCTAGATAGACAGAAATAGTTTAACTACCTTTAGGTAACCTAAGTGCTATATTCACCAAAAATGTATTTTTTAAATGTATCACTTGTGGATATATTTTAGACAGTTCCTTAAAAGACTATCCATGAAACCTACTGAAATGAAGAAATTAAGATTGTCCCTATAGTAGTTCAGTTCTGCCAAAATCACATATTAGAAGAAAAAAAAAAGAAAAGAAAAATCCTCCCAGCTGAATTCTGTAAAAGAAACTAAACTGTCAAAATAATTTTTAAATCAAAATAATTAAATCAAAATATGAGTTAAGAAATTGGTTAACATATATCTATAAATCTGAAAGTGATTTTTCTTTAAGTAAATTATCAACAAGATTTAATTGATTTTTCAGATTATATACTGAACAATAGTATTTTGTACCTTTTGAATAATTCACAAGTTTGAATCCAGAGACAGATTATATATGTGTGTGTGTGTGCACACACACACACACACGTATATTAAATAAATGCAGAGGTACCTCATTATTCTGGTAGCAAAGGTCAAAAGGACAAGGTGACCATAGTTATAATGGGTTGGGAGATTCGGTTAGAACGTGGAGCTGAATTGCCGTATTACATTATCATGTTGAAATCATATTGCTAAAATTTTGCACTGCTAGGCAGTAAACTAGAAAAAAAAGAAATTGAGAAAGTGTTAATTTTTAAGCAAGTTTGACAAAGATTGAGTTTCATATGACAAATATTGTCAGCAAGACAGGATTCTGTCAGTGGAAGAAGTTTAAACATTAACAATTTCTGTCAGGCTGTTGACACAATCATGGCAGACATTTCCCAAGATACCGAGATGACTGCTGGCATTTGTCAACAATCCTGTCATAGTGACAGCAATAAGACCATGTCTGGAAATGTGACAGTTTTGGCTTTGTGCTCCCCTGAGCAATAGCCCAGGTGTTCAGAGAAAGTGTGGGAAAACCCATATTTCTGCATTGTCATTCGAACACAGAAAACACAGGAGGAAAATGAGCTGTCACTCCAATTCCCATGATGCCTTGCTGCTTAGCATAACTCTACAGTGCGGCCCTGGGTCCACTGGTCCATACTCTGACAGATAATTAAGAAAGCAGCAGCTTTTTCTAGACGGCTCTTCCTCATGATTTGCATTTTAGCCAGAGGCGACCAGTTATAAAAAAAACATGATGGAAAGATGGTAAGAAGCCAATTAGATGGATGGATGGCTGACTGACAGCTCTCTGGTATTACGACTCCAGATTTCAGACTACATAGCCTGGCAGTTTTCTACAAGAACCAACTTTTTTGCAGGTTGGTAAAGCTGTTAAATGTGGAACTATATATAGTGCTATATAATTTTTGCAAAGTTGTACATTTTCTTTAAATAAGCATGTATTCTTTTCAATCAGGGTTTGCATTAAACAAGTTTTCACAATTTAATCACAACTTGCATCACTAAATTTAGCAATATTAAAATTCTAGACAACTTGTAGGCACATTAGCTGTGCCAGTAACAAAGTGATTAAAAAGCTGAGAACCACATTGAGCCAGCAGAGATAAAGCAAACTAATAATTAGAATGTCTGTGCTAATCTGGCTTTGGAACTTTGAGATGGTACATTGTTTGGTTTTAAACAACTAAAGGGACTGTCTAAACTTCCTTTCCATCTTTAGATCATTTACACATATATATTTTCGTATGATTCTTGTTCATGGTCTAATATATGCCTGTTGTCTGTTACTTCAGTTAATTTTAAAATTTAAAAAAATAAACTGTTAGTCAGTTACCAGTTTGGCTGTGATGTTCTATAGCTTGTAGCCAATAGGAATCAACTCTGCATAATATTGTCCAATTTGGAAACTTAACCAATGTTTCCTGTGTGTTGCATGCTGTGTGTGTACATATATACATTCACACATGTGCACACACTCTTTTTTGAAAGCCAGCTATTTTCGGTTAAAGTGACATATCTCCATCTGTGTTTGAAATGAGGAATTTTTCTTTCAAACTGCATGGATACCTGAGACTTTTTTGTTGTTGTTACTGGACCTAGACCCTCTAAGGATGGTAACTATTTTACTCTAAATTGAGAGTTCAATAAGGAAAATTATTCAAACCAGAACTGTGGGTGCACTTTCTTACTGTCAGTAATGGATCTTTTATAGACTGAGGATAAACACTAATCTGAATGCTTTCATTTGTTTAAAACCAAATAGTGCACATTTCAAAGTTTCATGATCATTATTAAATGCCACTAATATATTCCACATCACATATAAAACATGAATGAGAATGTCTTATCTTATGTGTGGTAATTTTAATTTTGTTTTTCACTTGTACTAATATTTGTCTTCTTTTTTATTCACCATGTTCTTAGACTATAATACTTAATAGACTTAAAACAATTACAAAAAATTCTATCTGTACATAATTGGAAAGTTTCAACAAAAGTTTAAGGGAATAATCATAGTTTCATAGACAACATACCAAATTACATAGAAAGAAATACATGTTGGGCTTCACTAGAAAGAGTAAGATATAGTTTCCTGTAGGAATAGTATAGTATCAGTAGAGAGAAATCTGCCTGAAAAAAGTGTTAGCTAGTTTTTAGTGTGGCTGTTATGTCCTATAGATTATATATAATATAAAGCTTTAAATAATCAAAATACCCTGTTAACAGTTGAAAGTTTTCTTATTTTCTCCATGTTAATAAGACAAAGACTGATGAAACAGTGCCCTGATACAGTAATGGTTGACTGCATCTTTTACTCTGTATTTTCATATTTTCTGGAAATTCATCTTTTGTAAGGATATTTTTCTCACTATTATGTTCTCTTACAGTACACTGCAAGTCACTGTAGTTTTTTCCAATATTTTATGGAAGTTATTTGTCCTGTACAGAGATAATTAGAAGTGTAACTTTAAAAGTAAAGTATTATAAACAGATTTTCAAAACAATTTCCCTTATTTGACAAAGCTTTTATTAGTAAAGTATGTTTTTAGATGATTTTTAAGTGAAACTCAGAAGAAAAATATTGAAGTGAATTATTAAAATACTAAGTTTGAAAGTAGACTGATGACAATGCATGGGAAAGAAATGTATTTCTTAATAAAAATAAAGTGTGTCATGATCAAAATGAAGAGACAAATCACCACAAGACTCACAGGATTGTGTCTGAAAAATATAGAAAAATTCACTAGAGCTTATTGCTGCACTCATGGTTATATTAAAGGAATTTGTAATTTGGTTTCAATTTGTGCTGGAAGAGGAAAGTAAAAGGAAAAATTCTTGAAAGTGGCTTTTTTTCAGGGTGTTTATATTTATAATTAAATATTTGGCTTAATACTTATTTGTCAGATTTAAAATACAATATTTGATCATAACTATCAGAGATCTGCCTCTGAGACTATTTTTGTGTGTACAAAAATAGTGATTTGTGACTCCTTTTAAAATAAATTTTCTGTTGAGTACATTGCACACTGAAAAAGGAAAGACAAAATGCTTAAGGTGAGACTGTTAGACATTTTTTCTCTTTTGAAAATTTATTTTTACAAATATATTTTCATTAATCAATTTAGAGTAATTTTGTATAACCCACACAAAATTATTCATGCAATATTAATAGCTTTTTCTAGAAGTAAAATTAGCATTTTTAAATATATATTCAATCACATCTCCCAAGATGTGATTTAACAAAAATAATGTTAAATACCTTCCAAACCATGCAATTGAAGAATAATATTATGTAACTTAAATGGCACCTCACAAAATTTTCTATCACCCCAGACACAGAATAATGCTGCAAACTGCCAGTCCCAACACATTGATGAAGTATTTGCCATTTTTCCTTCCTAAGTTTAGTGCCCTTCCCAGAGGTCAACACATTACACAAAATCTGCTCACCTTTCGTTTGTAATTGAGTTTGGCAATTTCCACATACACACAGCCACACACACAGCCACACACACACACACACACACACACACACTCATAATTTTGAGACAGGAAGAGGGAAAAACTAGATACTCAGAATAGGGAATTTAGGAAGACACTGTCTCAAAGTTAAAAAATAAAAATAAAAAGACATGATAATATATTTAACTCATTTGTAGAGTACTTGTGATATTAGGCTGTAACTGCAATTCCCCCCATTAGAGGAGGAAAGGCTGAAGAGAGGGAGAGGAAGAAGGAAATGGAGACAGAAACAAAGACGGAAAGGTGGAGGGAGAGGGAGAGGGAGAGGGAGACAAAAGGCAAGGTGTTTATGGAGTAGTTACTCAAAGAAAAATAAATCAGTAACAATTGTGTCATTTAATTTTGCTACACTATATTCATAAACTTTTCAAAATTCCATTAAATGAAAGGTTTGAATTACATAAGAAAGTGCTCCAGGGGCCGGAGGGCTAGCTCAGTGGTTCCGGTGCCTGCCTTGCAAGTGCAAGGTCTTGAGTTCAATCCCCGGTAACCAAATACAATGCTGGGCGTGGTGACTCACGCCCAACAGCAATCAATACCACATACCACAGTGCTAGGCATGGTGGCTCTCGCCTGTAATCCCAGCACTCGGGAGGCAGAGACAGGAGGATTGCTGAGTTCAAGGCTTGCCTGGGCTCCATAGTGAGCTCAGAGCCAGCCTGAACTACACAGTGAGACCCTGTCTCAAAAAAACAAAACAAAACAAAACAAAACAAAAAAAACCTCCTCCTCCAAATCCAAGTAGTACAAACATTCCAGCAAAGGACTGGAATGGGATATTTTTTTTTTTTCCCAATGATAGAAAACCTCTTTCTCCCTCTTTTTCTTTCTACATTTTTACAGTTATTATTTAAAGTGTCTGTTCAAGTCATTATCGTCTGTCTTGTGTAACAGGTGTTAACTTTTTAAAATGGTTAATAGACTATTTATGTATTTGTTTATTTTGGGAAATTATTTTGAGACAAGGTCTCAAACTCATTAGTAGCCCAGCCTGGCCTCCAACTTACTGTGATCATTCTGCCTCAGCCTCCCAAGTGCTGGGATGACAGGCACACACCACCATGCCTGGCTGACTGTTAACTTTTTTTTAATAGGGAGGCTATACCTCATTTGTCTTTTCATTTCTGCTTTAATTATACTGACATAATATAGACTTAATAAATAGCAACTGAAGATAATACAGACTTCACCTGGTTGTGCAGTCATTTGATATAATTATGCCAAGAAAGCCACCCAGATTGTTAATTACTTCTTTGATCCAATTTGTGAAGGAGTCTCTTAGCTCTAGTTTATTTCTCAAGAAAGTGCTAAGCAAAATCGAAGTACACTGTTACCTCGGTTTATGAACTTAATTCTTTCCAAGATTCTGCTCACAGAATTCATTCCCTGAGTGCAAGCATTGCTATTTGGTTGCAACCAGAAATGTGGAATGAATTCTGCAACTGGAATCATGGAGAAAAAAAATTAAGCTAGTGAACGGAGGTACCATTAGTACCCAGGTTACAAATCAGAATGAACAGTGACAGAGGGAGCAACATGCATTCTCATCATTATCTCTACTCGACCCCAACACCACAGTCCAACGTGTGCACGACACTGACCGCTGATAACCGTGTGTTCACAACCACCCACTTTGTAGTGTTTATGACTAGTTATAACACAATTGGTTACTTATTGTTAATATTCCCACAAGGAAGACTTTTCTATGTCTGTAGATAAACAATGGAGATTTCTTAACGCTTAACCCTATTTTATTGACTCAAACATTTAACATATCACTCAAAGGTAGATCCTTTAATACCTATTTTGCACATGTGACACCCAAGCAGTTAAAAACCATTCCATAAAGGTAGTGTATAGAATTTAGTATGTGACCAATACATTTTCAATGAAGATCTTCTGATTTTGAAGCTTCTTTCCCCTATACCTGACTTTCTAAAACAAATAATGTCATCAGTTTTAGTATAGTGATGGGTTCCAAATGTATTCCAAACATTTTTAGAAAAAACTGAGTAAATAATCAGTAGTGTTGTGTACTTTTGTACATGTTCCTAATCTCATTATCTCAACTATGTTTCCCTTGTGTCATCAAAGAACATAAACTTTCTTATAATCTCAAGAGATTGCATTTACTAGACAGGGAAAAATTGAGCACTAGCCTGTTCATAAGTCAAACTGAGGTAAGTAGAGGGAAAACACGAGAGGATAAGATGAAGCCCATGCCTTCTTGGATCCTAAATTCTTTGGGAAAAAAATAGACACAAAAATTTCGATACTCAATGCATACATTGTAATGTTCTGTGAGAATTCAGTTCAGTGATTGCCCTAGGTAAATGAAGAGAAAGCTTCATGTAGGGTCCGTGTTAAGTGATTTTAGATTTATATGACAGGTTGAGAAAAGAGAACACAAAGGGGCAGAGGAACAGGAAGAGCCTGGCAATGGAAGAAGGAGGGGGGCTCATAATCACATGAATCTAGAGCACAAGATAAATGCTACAGCACAGTTCTGGAAGGATGAGGAGATTGGGAAATAATCTTGGGGCATCAGGTAAGACGCAGTAAAGCAGATACTTGTGTAACAGGCTAAGACACTTACACTCCCTTCTACTGCTAATGGGAACTGTTTCTGAGACAAGGATGTGACTGGGTTTGTGAATTAGGATGATTTACTTGCTAACAGCAAAGTGGAGCAGGCTTGGAAAGTCAAAACTTTGGTGACAGAGAGACCAGTATGGAGACTGCTTCAGTGACAGGCACGATAAGAAGTTGAGCTATGACTGTGACAGAGTATTACAGAGTAAAGGTTTCATTATGGCCAGCTTTAGCTGTAGCATATCAAACTCACCTCACTCCTTTGCATTCTCTTCTAGTTTTCTAACATGGCGACAGTGTTACTTTTATTAGATTTAAGGCCTAAATGTGCTGATAATTGCTCAATTTGCCTGCTAAGCATAGTTCTCTGTCACCAGGGAAAAGCTGAAGCAAAAGAGAAAAGTGTTTAAGTGTTTGCTTCTCCTTGGGAAAAATCATCATATTAATATTAATCTTTCTATATTTATTTTTTCAACAGCAGGTCATACATATGCTCTCTCACAGTTCACAGCTAGCCCCTCACTACTGAAATTGTGGGTGTTATTGCCAGACTGTAGAGACGCACGCGAAATGACTTGAAGAGCCAGCCGTTATGCACGCTCCCGCACACGCTGCTCTTCCGGGGAGCTCTTAATCCATGAGGGGCGAGAGCCGTTGCCACGTCTGAGGCTAACGCATTTGGGCTGTTCGGAGTGGAAGATGAAAAATTAAAATCCGATTATTATTCACACTGGAATATAAAGAAAAGAGCACAGTCCAGGAAGATGGGGGGGGCAATAGAAATAAAAAAAAATACTGAATCGCTTGCATGTTGGATATAGAAAGTCCTTGAAATGCCAAAGACACTGTAATGTGCTTTGACGAGAGGGAATTGTTTGGGGGATTTATACTTTATTTCTAATTTGTTCCTATAGATATATAGTTATATAAACTTCCCAATGTTCAGAACTTTTAAAAATACATGCATGTGAAGATGAAATACTCTTATAGAAAATTACACTGAACAGAAACCTTTGACCCAATTAAATAATTAATGATTTCTAAAATCACAATGATCATAACAAAGATATATGATCAACCAAAATTCTAATTATGACATTAGAAGGTAAATTGAAATTTTAGTGAACACTAGAGCAATATTATTGTATCACTTAGACTTTAAAAAAGTAGTCAGTATTTGAAAGCATGATTTGTTCATTAAATAGTCTTATTCTATGACTAATATAAAAAGATTTTAGTAAAAAATATGTGTCTGCTTTGGCCTATTGAAGATATTGTTGCTCATGTAAAAGACATGATTTAAGTTCAGGATGTCCCTGACATTTTGTTTATCTGAACTATTTTACTTTATGTTAGAGTATGCCTCCCAATTCATATTTTTGAATCATTTCCTTTTTAGAAAATGTCACATGATACATTAATAGCCCATATTCTTATATAGTTTGGCATTTTTCTTTATGATCTAGTTTCTAAATAATAATTTTCACTTTTTAGATTTCAACTGTAGTTAGCACATGGCCTAAATGGTCAACAACATACTACCGTACCACTAACTACTAGAATGCATAACATATCATGTAAATTCAAGTAAATCTTGGAGAATTCCACTTAATATATTTTAATGTCCCTTCCTGGGTATGTATGCACTGTCATACATTGGTTTGGATCTTTTGTCTCTTAAACTACTGTAACTGAGCAGATAAAACTGGGACCAACATGAACAGAGTCCAGCAGGGGTGAACTTCAAAGCACCTTCTTCCCAGGGGCATGCAGACATCTTTAGGGCCAAGTGTCCACTGACTGTCATTCTGCTCTTTCCATGAGACAATAAAGTTCCCTAGAGAGGAGGAAAGTGAGGCCACCACATAAATACTTCAACTTCAGGATAACTGAAAAGTGAAAGTGTGGGAACAACTCAAGTTGGCCTGTTCTGTTCATTTACATTTTAAGAGATATTATATAAATGTCTAGGTGTAAGTCAAAGTAAAATATGTCTATGCTAATTTTGCAAAGTGAATGAATCATATATAAAAATGGTGCGGGATACTCCATTCATTTTCCACAATGCTTAACTTTGAAAAGATGAGCAGTTCTCCTAAGTAAGAGATGTCTCAGTACCACACACACAAAATGAGTTTTTGTTTTGTGTCATGGCATCACTTCACCTTCATTATTGTAAACACTACTGTCTATATTGCATATGTACAAAGCATATTGTATCCTGTTCTTTTCTCATTTGCCCAAAGTCGTTGAAAAACTACTCTGTTACCATCTGTAACCATAAACACAAAACTCAATACAGACACTGAAACTGCGGCAGTAAAGAGTTCTGAAGGGGCCCCTCAAATGGTCAAAAATACCAAACATTTTCTAGGATATAATTCAAAATATCCCAGAATGCATAATGTAGAGACTTTGCTTATAGAGCTTCATACATATTTATTGATCTCAGCGACACCTTTCTCTTGTTTGGGAGACTGCAACTGGCAGCAGGAGTGTTGTTATGAAATTATCCCTTTGTAAATGTTCCTTTTTGTCCAGAATGTTTAGAAAGTAAAATAATAATAATAATAATAATAATAATAATAATACAATCTAAAGCAATCATATAATCAGAATCTTAAGAATCAAAATTTGAAATAAAACATGATTTTTTTCTTTATGTCTTTGTAGTTTTGTCATAGAGAATGGATTCTCTGAGCTGGAGATCTAGCTCAGTGATTCCACCTTCAGCTTTGCAAGCTCAAGGTCCTGAGTTCGATCCCTGGTTAAAAAAAAAAAGAATGAAATCTCTGCTTTTAAGTTATCTTTAGTAAAAAGACAAAGATCTCTAAATAATTAAATTATGCATCCATTTGTTATACTTACAGCAAAGAATGCGTTCAGTAATACAGATGTTTATTTAAAAATACTATTAGGCTGCCCAGTGTGGGTATAAATTGAGTATCCTAACCCTATGGACACCTGGGAATGGGACAGTAGGAACTTGTTTTCTGAAAAAGACTGGGGTACATCCATCTCCGCCGGGGAAGCTTCTCCTAGGTGATGCCATGCAGTTGGTGTGGGGCTGCTGGGAGCTCTCTATGCTCACTCCTGCTCTGGGCAGACAGGCTTCCTTGCTGTTCTCACCTCAAAACCTTCTCATGGGCCCTTCATTTTTACTGGAATGTTTTTGTTCCTGAAAATACTTACCTATGTCACCTCTTGTAGCATAGTTTTCTCAATTGCTTACTCCTCAGAGATATCACCTGTGGCTTCTCTATATAAAAATAATACTCCCTCCATACCTGATTCTTTTCCCTCACTCTGTGAGAGTTTGCAGGTACCAAGAAGAAAACAATAAGGCCTCTATCAATCTCACAACGACAATATTCACAAGAAATACATCTGTAGTACTGTCCAGCACTGCATAGAGTAGCAAAACACAAAATTAGAAAATAAAGAAAGCTGTGAAATGTTGGCCAGATTTTTTTTTTGGTACTGAGAATTAAACTCATGACCTTGCACTTGCAAGGCAGACACAGAGCTACTGAGCTAAATCCCTGGCTCTAGGTTTCAAGGAATATATATCTGAGAAGATCACAGTTCTGAGATCAATGGGAGGAATTTAGTGACTTAGGAAGACCTTACTTCAAAAGAAAAATTTAGAAGGATTGGGGTTGTAGCTCAGAGTGAATGTTCTGAGTTCTATTCCCAAGACTTCAGGAAAAAAAAAAAAAAGAAAAGAAAACAAATCAACCAAAAACCTAGATACAGTGTATATATATATATATATATATATATATATATATATATATCCATTCACAAGTTCACTTTCTTTGATGAGTATTTAAACTTCAACCCTTTAGGCAGTGAGTTTTTATTAGAACCTTCTCTTTTTGAGGTAGGGATTTTATTGTATTTCTTGAGTGGGCCTTAAATTCAAGATCCTCCTGCCTCAGCCTCCCAGTATCTGGAAATACTTGTGTACCCCACGATATGCATTGGAAAGCCACTTTTAAATTGCCACACATCTTTCTAGAGTTAGCTGTAAGCATCAGATTTTCTCAGAGAAAAAAACAACACTGATAGGCATTCAATTGAATAATCCTTTCACTAATCAAGCAGTTTCTCTTCCTTAATGATTCAAAATTCAAGACCTAGAGAGATGAAATTGTATTCATAACGCCGCTTGAGTGGAGGTGATGGTAAGCCACAGCCATATATGTGTAGGAATTGTGGCAAGCAGAAGTTGTAAGTTAAATGCAGGTGATCAGAGACAGGCAAGAGTAAAAAACTGATACAGGCCCGAGGGAAACAAGAAAGGGAGACAGACAATATTTCCCCATTTCTAATTTCTTTCAGTCTCTTCAGATCTAGGTAATATTTGCTTCTTGGTCTTAGTAAACTAACTTTTACAAAGTTATAATGAGGTTACTATTGTCATAATTTTGTTGGCCCCAAAGAGAACAGATACCAACCAGCTCCATAATCTAAGGTACAGAGAGAGGCTGGGCTTTCAAAGCTGGATATAAAGTTGGATTTTATATTCCTTAGCACGTTACCTTGGACAGTTCCAGAAAGGAATTTGTTTTGTTTCTTTGTGCTTTTGCTTTGTTTCTGGTTTTCTTTTTTTCTTTTTTGGAGGGAGAGTAAACACTGTCCTGGAAATTATCCTTATCCCTGGAGTATGGCTGAGGCACGTTTCTGCCTCACCTCAAAACTAGTGGCAAAGGCTTTCAGGACTTCACCAGGAGACTTGAGCTACGCACCCTGCATCCCAATTAACACCACCAACAAGGGTGTGTCATGTCTGAAAATTCCACAGGTGTTGAAGGGGTTAGTGGAGCATCCTTGCAGTATTGCATGGAGAGAACGCAAGTGGAGAGGAGCTCTTCTCCCTTCCAGTGCCTGTGCAGACCCGGGTCTTCAGGGTCCTGGTGGAAGGTTGGTGGAGGTGGAGGTCTCAGGGATAAATAAATGTCTGTGTCATTTAAAGAGAGGTCTAACACGAGAGCCCTGATTGATGCAGAGCTGAACCCTCATCAGAGAGGAGCTGAGTGGAGTATATAGTAAGAGGTTAAACACAATGAAAGAAACAAAATGCTTCGGAGTGTATGATACCCCAGCCTTCCATGTCAAACTCAAGTTCTGTCAATATTAAATTGTGATAAACCTTGGAAAGTACCATTCAGGCAAATACCCCTTTCATCATGATTTAGTAGACTCCATGTACTAAAATTCATTGAGATAGATAGATCCAGCTTAAATTTCAAAGCAGTGTGATTTTCCACTTCCTCACTCTCTAAAGTGCTGCACCCAGTAAAAGACTCTTATATGAGGTCCTGAACATCTCTGACTGAGACTGTCAGGTATGGATGGTCCAATGGGCATCTGGTTTTATTGGTTCCTTTTTTATTTCACTGTAAAGATTCAGATCTAGTTTTTAAACCTATACAAATGCATTATGAGAAGAAATTGAGTGTGATAAGAGAGCCAGTATTTCTTTCTGCTGATACCAGTAGGTACTTCGTGCTGACAGATTCCCAAAGCCAAAGCCACCAGCAAGAGGCAAAGTGACAGGGACACCAGGAAATGTCTGCCTCAGGGAGGTCAGAGAGGAAAAGCTTCAGATAGGAGCTTTCTCGGTACAGTTTCTTTTGGTATCTTTGGATAAATGCCAGTGATGCTACCTGAGCATGGACAGACCGTTTGGGGGAGATAAAAGTCATCCTGTCAAGAGTATTTGGGCTCCAGCCTGGATCACAGAGAGTCCTCAGAGTGGCAAAAGAGGATCACACACAAATCCTAATTGGATGACCTGACTGAACAAGGGGAAAGCCTGAGTTCTAAAACCTCAGAGAAATAAGGAGGAAAAAGACCAAGAAGGCATTGAAATATGAAGATAAAATCAATACAGAATTGCCTAGGAAATCAATAAGAGGGATAAAGGATGTGCAGGGGATGTGAAATGTGTGCTCTGTCTCCCGCACAAGTGAGAAGTCTGGCAGCGTGTTTTGAACGTGCTGGAAGCCTGTAATTAAAGCTCGGGGGAGAATGGCAAGAGGGAATCTTAATAATCAAGTGAAAAGATGCCACAGCAATAAATGACTCCTTGTCAGGAAACAGCTTCACAGGCAGATCTTCAGTTTAATGCGAACTTACATACACAGCCAGAAGAGAGGGTGATAACTGCGTCTGTGCATCTGTGGTCGGGAATAGAGTTTGATTTTAGAACCCTAACCCAGCACTCACTCTTGCCATTAGCCCAGAACAAAAGTCACAGGCTTCTCAGGGTGCACCTGGAAGAAAGAGGTGACCTCCATTCAGGTATCTGCCAAGGGGCTGGGAAGCCCAAGGCTAGTCTCTCATGGGCAGGGCAGTGATGGAAAGCCGAGGTGCATATTCTTACCTTCTCACACAGCAGATATGAATAAAGTGAGACTGAAAGCCTCTTAGGGGCAGGAATGTAACTCAGCCGTACAGCACCTGCCTGGCAAGCATAAAGTCCTAAGTTCTATCCCTGGTAAGAAAGGAAACAAAAGCCTTTAAAATCCATAATACAAGAGTCCCTTGGTGATAGAGTGAAAAGATATACAAGTAAAAATAATGATACGAAGAATCATGTTTCACATGTGAACAGAATACTGGGACATAGTCTACCTAAAAAATGTTTTTAGTTCTTTTTTGTTTGATCTAATTCATGAATGTCTTCATTCGGTCATATGTGCACAGGGAAATGACACACATCATAATCCTTGTAACAAACCTTGGGTTCTCACAAGGTCCCTGGAGGTTTCATCCTCAAAGACTACAGTTTAAAGAAATGGTTTCTGTCTAGGATCTGTTCAGTTAGTGCTCACGATTATAATTATGTTGGTCTAAATATACGACACTGATAATGAAACAAGTTTCTTCAGTTTAAACATTAATATGTCAAAGCAAATACTATAGATGGTGCACACCTGTAGTCCCAGCTCTTCGTGCTGCCCAGGAAAGAGGATCACTGGAGCCCTGGAGATTGTTCTTGGCCAGTGCACCACAGGGGAAAAGAGGAAAAAAAAATAAGTAAATCAGAAATCATTTGATCAAAATTTTTCCTTCAGAGTTGTTTCAATGGAAATTTATATAAATGCTACTCTCACCTCAGTTACTTTTGCATATGTTCAAGTCGACAGTATTTTTCAGAGTATACATGTAAGTCCAATAAATTATTGAAAGCAAAATTGAATTGTGAAGGGTTGTATAAAATGTCAAGAGAAATATGCATTTTTATTATTAGTACCTGTTTACAGTACATGATGTTATATCCAATGTAGGGAGTTGATACATGGACATAACACATTTTAATTCTTTTTCATCCATCCCTCTATCTCTTGGTCCTCTTTGCAAAAGATAATACTTATCCTCATAATTTTTTAACTCATCAGATTACCACATAAAAACAGAGAAAATGAATTAATAAAATTTAAAAAATTACAAGGTCTGATGTAAAACAAAAGTGACAGTGTATTTTCTGGAGTTGTGGAGCACTCGTACAGAGGAGAGGAACACTAACAGCGGGAAGACCTGTGCTGAAAAAAGAGAGAGCAACAAGCCTTCAAAAATGCTGAAAAAGGAGGATCTTAAAATGGACAGTAGACACTTGCTCCACAGTGAGCTGAACTGTCATGATACCAGGGAAGCTTTCACTGTTTCTAACGGTGGGTGAATCTGGGGGCTCTTTGCAGAACCTCTTAGAGGCTCTGAAACACCAGGGCTCATAACTTCAGAGAAGAAGCGGCCCCAGCAGCGTCTTGCAGGAACAGCATCTGCTGAGTGCCATCAGGCTGACCAGGTCATGAACACTAGGGACAGAGAAGTTCCAGAAAAATGCAGTGAAGAGAAACAACCAGAATACCTCAGAGTGTCTTACTTTTGAAGGTCACGTTAAAACAACAGAAAATAAAAACTCTGTAAGATTAGAAAAAGTTTCCTGACACTTCCTCTAATCTCCTGATTCCATAGTAATAGTCACATTAAATAGTGAAACTGAGCAACAGAACAGTATTGATACCAAATACCTTGCTTAGTTGTAACAAGATATACAATAATAGTAATGAAGACAGTGTACCTGCAAAAATAAGAGCACACCAGAAGTACACCTCTAAATACATGAAAAACATTCTGTAATAAGGTGATTAAATTTAGGGAAAATTATAAATAAGGAAAAAATCCCAGAAATAACTGCTAAATATTAACTAAAATATGTACAAAATAACTAAACATAAGAAATAATGTCTTAAGTGAAGTAAGATTGAAAGGATAAATGCTAATAATAAGGATAAGTGCTAAAAAATGAATTTAAAAATTGCAATAAAACATATACTGAACATAGCTAAATAAAATGCAACATGTAAGTAAAATAGGAATACCTGAAGAAGAAAACTAAAGCACAGAGAAATCACTGCTATAACTTACCCTCTAATGGTGGTTTACTGAAAAAGAAAATATTTTGAAAATATTTGACTAGAAAATTTCACACAAGATGATCACCACTAACATTTACTTTGATCAAATTACTGTAGTTTTTTAAAAAAGAAGAAATTTTGGGGGAGCTACTTTGATTTTAAAACAAAGAATAATAAGGAAAGAATAGACATGAGTTGTTATCAACTTTTTTTTTAAATTTTGGGCTATAGTGCTTTATGCCAGATGAAAGTAGAATAATCTACTTTTAACTATTCAGGAAAAGGAAATGCACAGAGAATTTTATACTTAACAAACCTGATTTTGTTGCATAAGAGCACAACCTGTATCAGCTCAGTGAATTACATCAACGACCTTAGAGCAATAGAGAGAACAAATATTAAGAACAAATATGAGCCACACTGACATCAGAACTGATAGTGGTCAATTTACTATTTAGCAACTTACAAAATTAAGATCAAATAAAAAGTTTAAAATGCAAGAGTACTATGTGTTGGCCATACATTCTCATAATAAAGGAATAGTACGATTGTAAACACAGGTGAGACTGGGGAATATATTAGGAAAAATAAATGTGCCTGTCCTTGATAGCTGTATTGGCATCACACTATTACCATTGTTATCTTTAAGGGTTTCATACACAATATGAAAGAAAAAGTAATATTGGGATATACTATCATCCCCTAGGTCTTTCAAAACTAGGATTTTTTTTCTATGAATCAGGAAAGATAAAGGTTTTGAATTTGAATTGAAAGTATCAGTATGAATGGATGACATATTTTATCTTTAACATATCACAATTTATTTCAATTTAAAGATCTTAGAATTATGGTCAACCTATTTATGATTGGAATATTGAGTACACTGGTAACTACACAGCGGTCTTAAAATACCTCTTTCCACTAAACAAAACCAGAGCTCCATAGATGAGGGGCTGACTTCAGAAGTGAGGTAGGCAATGTGTAAGATCTCCCTTCTTCCATAGCAAGGAACCTTGCAAAGACTACTGGTTCTGCTCAAAGGACTAAACAGGATTCTGTGGGCCAGCATGGTGCAACTTTTGGAAGCATTATCATTGCACTGAGTTGCAGCTTTCATGTTTAAGTCTGTGGCTTTATAATGCCATCATTTTATTTAATTTTTAATTGAATTCTTTACTGGTACCTTTTATATACAGCTCACTATCACCCTCATTTTAAAAAATGACCATCTTCAGAATAGACATAAAAATTTTTTTCTCAAGAATTGTATAGAAAATTGAGGAGTTAAGCACTTATCATGTTTTTCTAACAGAAATTATCATACTAGATAATCAAGTAATAAAGTTAAATGTTTATTAAAATTCAAATGAATAAGTAAAAATAAAGAGGCACTACAAACATAAAAGTCACCATTCAGATCTGAATAGACACATCATAAAAGAACAAATGAGAAATGGTTATGTGAAAAAATGTTCAATATGATCATCCATGAAGGATATGAAAATCAAAATTATAGTATTATCCACCTCCAGGATAAAATAGTTATTATTATAAAATAACAAACTATGGTCCCAATGAGGAGAAATGTTTTATGCATTGTAGGTGAGAACGCAAATTGGAGCAGCCATTTTGAAGAACTGCATGAAGATTCCTCAATAAAACTAAAAACAAAACTGTCATGTGATCTAGCTCTGTCACTTCTGGATATACACAAAAGGAGTTTGGATTTTCTTATAACTTGCAACTGCATTCACATGTTTATCATGCACTAGTTATGGAATCAGCCTAGGTGCTTACAAATAGATAAGTGAACACACAAAATGTGGTGTAAGTTTCCTTTTTCCTCCACAGCCCTTCAACCATTTGTTGTTACGTATTTTATTTCATGAAGATAAGGTGACTCCCACCACCATCTAGCAGCTGGATAAGGTAGAATCTCAGGGTTACTTCAATTCGCATTTCTCTAATGCCCAGTAATGTTGAGTGTATCTTCATGTATGTATTGGTAATTCACACTAATTCTTCTATGAATTGTGTATTCAGTTTGCTTGCTCATATTTTGATTGGAGCTTTTATTGGGGCAGTCTAATTTTCTGAGTTCTTTATATATCCTAGGCATGAATGTTCCTCAGGGGAATTTCTAGTAAATTTCTTTTCCAGCTTCTAAATTGTTGGGGGGGGCATAAACTAGTACAGTCACTATGGAAATCAGTATGGAGATTCTTCAACAAAACTAAAACTAAAAATTGTATTTAGCCAGCTCTTCCTTTTCTGGGTATTTTCCCAGGAATTAGAGACATCATGTTACAATGAAACATGTATAAGTGTGCCTTCATATATGTGTTGATCATTCACACTACTTCTTTTTTTAATTGAATTCTTTATTGGTACAATTTATATACATCTCAAAATCACATATAACATTGGGAAATTTGTACCAGTATATGCCACAAGTTAATTCTCATTTTTACCCATATACCTACCCACTCCCCCCTCCTCCCCCCTTATACATGCTCTTTTATTTTCTTTCTGAATCATATTTATTCCTTCCCCTCATCATATTCCCACACCAAGTTTCCTATAGAAATATTCCACTCTATAAAAGCTGTCCTACTTTCTAGAACTCATTTGCATCTATAGGTGTTCATGCCAAAGAGAAGATCCGGAAATTGTCTATCTGTGATATATTGATTTCACTTATTAGTATATCCTCCAGATGTCTCCATTTGCACCTAAATGGATCGATCTTGTCATTCTTTATGGCAGAGTAATACTCCATTTTGTAAAAAAACCACATCTTCTTTATCCACTCTCCAGTTGATGGACATTTGGGTTGTTTCCAA